>ONZH01025695.1:0-37761 GCA_900303285.1 Rhinella marina
ATTTTTATAGAGCGGGTTGTTACGGATGTGGCGATACCTAACATGTTTATGTATTGTGTGGTTTTTTATTTTTAATCAATTTTTGAACTTTTTTTTGAACTTTTTTTTTTTCCACTTTCTTGACTCAGATCCACTTGGTTCTTCAAGAACCAGTGGGTCTGGTATTTTACAATACACTGCAGTACACTGTATAGTGTACTGCAGTGTGTTTTCTTATAGCCTGTTCAAGCTCCTGCCTTTAGCAGGAGCTTGAACAGGCTTCCATGGCAAGCCAGACGAAAGCGTCTGGTTGCCATGGTAACCATCGGGACGCTGCCACAGCAGAGCAGCGTCCCGATGGAAGGGAGAGGGAGCTTCCTCCCTCTCATCTGCCCACACCATCGGCGCTGCCAGCGCACCGCAGCGCCGATGGGAGAGGAGGGAGCGCTCCCTCCCTGTTAACCCCTTCCATACAGCGGTCCCTACGGACCCCGGCATGGAAGGGGTTAAACTGCTGACATCGGTGCCAGCACCGATGTCAGCAGTTTCAAGCAGAGTATCAGCTGTATGCTGATACTCTGCTTGAATACCGCTCGGCCATCTAAAAGATTATTGCGGGCGGCACTCGCGGCAGCCGCCCGCACATTGCGAGTCTCCCCGCCCCTGCCACCATTGCCCCCCATAGGGGGGGGGACCCTGACCTCCCCTAAATACTGACACTCGGCGGGGATTCGCTAGAATAGCGCTATCCCCGCCGAGTACACGGAGCCTGCTGTGAATGGCTGGTCTGAATAGACCAGCCATTCACAGCGATCGCCATTATGGGGGGTGCACGGCACCCCCCGAGGCCTTCACTATGGATGGCTGACTGTGTCTAACAGCCGCCATCAAAGCATGTTAACCCCGCTGCACTGAGCAGCGGGGGTTAACATGCATGACGTACCGGTACGCCCTGTTGCGCTAAGTACCTCGCGCCCATGACGTACCGGTACGTCCAATGTCGCCAAGGGGTTAAAGACTACACTTCAGCTACAGAAGTGCGATTCAGATTTCTGCAAGCAGCACAGCAGATATATACTGCAGTTTGTAGAGTCACTGTCTGACCCTACAGATACAGAATACCCTACAATGTTGCTTGCTGTAATCTGTGCTATATATCATACAGTAGGTGCTCTCACAGTGTCATATAGTGTGTGATACTGTAAGGCATCTATTCTAATAAAGCTGATACGTACATTAGTATAGTGTGCATACTGTGGGGCGTATTGTGCGTGCATAATAGAATTTTGTGCACACATGTGCAAGCTCAATTCATACATCCTATACATAAAGTGCCTTGCGAAAGTATTCGGCCCCCTGGAACTTTTCAACCTTTTGCCACATTTCAGGCTTTAAACAAAAAGATATAACATTTTACATTTTTGGTGAAGAATCATCAACAAGTGGGTCACAATTGTGAAGTGGAACGAAATTTATTGGATCATTTAAAGTTTTTTTGTAATAATAAAACTGAAAAGTGGGGCATAAAAAATTATTCGGCCCATTTACTTTCAGTTCAGAAAACTCACTCCAGAAGTTCATTGGGGATCTCTGAATGATCCAATGTTGTCCTAAATGACTGATGAAGATAAATAGAATCCACCTGTGTGTAATCAAATCTCCGTATAAATGCACCTGCTCTGCGATAGTCTCAGGGTTCTGTTTAAAGCACAGAGAGCATCATGAAGACCAAGGAACACACCAGGCAGGTCCGTGATACTGTTGTGGTGGAGTTTAAAGCCGGATTTGGATACCAAAAGATTTACCAAGCTTTAAACATTCCAAGGAGCACTGTGCAAGTGATCATATTGAAATGGAAGGAGTATCAGACCACTGCAAATCTACCAAGACCCGGCCGTCCCTCTAAACTTTCATCTCAAACAAGGAGAAGACTGATCAGAGATGCAGCCAAGAGGCCCATGATCACTCCGGATGAACTGCAGAGATCTACAGCTGGGGTGGGAGAGTCTGTCCATAGGACAACAATCAGTCAAACACTTCACAAATCTGGGCTTTTTGGAAGAGTGGCAAGAAGAAAGCCATTTCTCAAAGATATCCGTAAAAGGTCTCATTTACAGTTTTCCACAAGCCACCTGGGAGACACACCAAACATGTGGAAGAAGGTGCTCTGGTTAGATGAAACCAAAATCAAACTTTTTGAAATAAAATGCAAAACGATATGTTTAGCGTCAAAGCAACACAGCTCATCACCCTGAACACACCATTCCCACTGTCAAACATGGTGGTGGCAGCATCATGGTTTGGGCCTGCTTTTCATCAGCAGGGACAGGGAAGATGGTTAAAATTGATGGGAAGATGGATGGAGCCAAATACAGGACCATTCTGGATGAAAACCTGTTGGAGTCTGCAAAAGACCTGAGACTAGGACGGAGATTTATCTTCCAACAAGACAATGATCCCAAACATAAAGCAAAATCTACAATGGAATGGTTCAAAAATAAACGTATCCAGGTCTTAGAATGGCCAAGTTAAAGTCCTGACCTGAATCCAATTGAGAATATGTGGAAAGAGCTGAAAACTGCTGTTCACAAACACTCTCCATCCAACCTCAAAGAGCTCGAGCTGTTTTGCAAGGAAGAATTGGCAAGAATTTCAGTCTCTAGATGTGCAAAACTGATAGAGACATACCCCAAGCGACTTGCAGCTGTAATCGCAGCAAAAGGTGGCGCAACAAAGTATTAATGCAAGGGGGCCACAGTGCTCCTTGGAATGTTTAAAGCTTGGTAAATCTTTTGGTATCCAAATCCGGCTTTAAACTTCACCACAACAGTATCACGGACCTGCCTGGTGTGTTCCTTGGTCTTCATGATGCTCTCTGTGCTTTAAACAGAACCCTGAGACTATCACAGAGCAGGTGCATTTATACGGAGACTTGATTACACACAGGTGGATTCTATTTATCTTCATCAGTCATTTAGGACAACATTGGATCATTCAGAGATCCCCAATTAACTTCTGGAGTGAGTTTTCTGAACTGAAAGTAAATGGGCCGAATAATTTTTCACGCCCCACTTTTCAGTTTTATTATTACAAAAAAAGTTTAAATGATCCAATAAATTTCGTTCCACTTCACAATTGTGACCCACTTGTTGTTGATTCTTCCCCCAAAATTTTAAATGTTATATCGTTTTGTTTGAAGCCTGAAATGTGGCAAAAGGTTGAAAAGTTCCAGGGGGCCGAATACTTTCGCAAGGCACTGTATATAGACGTTTATATATACAGATATATATATATATATATATATATATATATATATATATATATAGGGAGAGAGAGAGATAGTCTCCAAATGGAGAACACCAGGGGCAAGGGTAAAGGTGGTAGAGGTGGGAGACGTGGGCGTGGAACTGGTGGTGCCCGTGGTAGTGTGCGGGGTGACACTGTGCCTGCTGCTGTAGGAGCAGTGGAAGGACGCCAATTCAGGAAGCCTGCTTTTCTGCAAAACCTTGCAGGGCCGCAGGATACACTTTTGACCCTCCCCCAAGAGTAAGAGAAGGTACTGAAATGGATGGCAAAGAACACGTCCAGCCATATGTCCACAGCCCCGTCTTCCAGCCAGTCAACTCATGAGAGCGAGGGGAGTGGACCTGTCCATCCTCCACCTCGCCCTCCTTCTCGCCAGCCTGGACCCTCAAGGGTCCAATCCCATGTGGAGACACTCCCTGGAACTCTATACTGATCCCTTCCCTGATGTGCTACCGGAGGAGATGCTCTCCCCTGATTCGCAAGAGCTGGTGCAGTGTCAGGGTGATGAGGGTCGGGATTTACCTGTGGTGTCTGAGGAGGTGGTGGACGATGACGAGACATAGGTGTCAGGGGGTGAGGTAGTTGTCAGGGAAGTAAGTCAGAGTGGGGACTCTGAGGAAGAGCTGGGTGATGATGAGGGGACAGATCCGACTTGGGTGGATCAGGCACACGAAGATAGCGGTTCTGAGTGTGAGGCAACATCAACACCACAACTGGTTGGGAGAGGCAGTGGGCTAGGCAGAGGGAGAAGCAGTGCCTGAGCTACTACTCCCCCAAGTGTTCCCAGGGGTCAAGCTCCAGGGCGCAAAGCTCGACACTCTGTAGCTTGGGAGTATTTTAGGGTTGAAGAAGGCGATCGACGGGTAGCAGGTGTGCAAACTGTGCCACATCAAGATTAGCAGGGGAGCCAACAATAAGAACCTGACCACAAGTAGCAGGCATTTGGAGAAGAAACACCCCACTAAGTGGTTTGCACTCCAGTCAGCTGGTGACAGTGTCACTGTTGCTTCAGCCCCTGTGTCACATGCTGTCAGTGACATAGTATCCCCCGGCCGGGACGCACCAGCCTCCAGCCCTGCAAGGACCCCTCCAACTCCATGTCCCTCCCCCGCCTCCACTCATGTGTCCCAGCTCAGGGTTCAATTGTCACTACACCAGACCTTTGAGCGCTAGCGCAAGTACACAGCCACCCGCCCCCATGCACAAGCCTTAAACGTGCAGATCAGTAAACTGCTGAGCCTGGAGATGTTGCTGTATAGGCTTGTGGAAACAGAAAGTTTCCACATGTAGTTGGCAGCCCCCGTTACTCGGTCCCCAGCCGCCACTATTTTTCCCTCTGTGCCGTCCCCGCCCTACACCGTCACGTGTCGGATAACATCATCTGTGCCCTCAGCAACGCGGTTTGTGGGAAGGTCCACCTAATCACAGACAAGTGGACAAGTACCGGTGGGCAGGGACACTACATCTCCCTCATGGCACTTTGGGTGACCCTGGTGGAGGCTGGGACCGAGTCTGACTGTGGGCCTGCTCATGTGCTACCCACACCCAGAATTGCAGGACCAACTTCGGTGTCTGTTTCACCGGCACATTACGCCTCTTCCTCCAACCCCCCCTTCACCTCCTCCTCCTCCTCCAAAAGAGTTTTGATGGCCACATCGCTGAGTGTCAGTAGCTCAATGCGCAGCAGCACTTCAGTGGGGAAGCGTCAGCAGGCAGTGCTGAAACTGCTTAGCTTGGGCGACAAGAGGCACACGGCTGAATAGCTGTTAGAGGGCATCAGGGGGGAGACCACTGTGTGGCTAGCGCCGCAGAACCTGCAACCATGCCTGTTTTTTTGTGACAATGGGCATAACCTGGTGGCAGCTCTGAAACATGATGGACTCACACACGTGTCCTGCATGGCCCACGTACTAAACATAGTGGTCCAGCGGTTTCTTAAGACCTACCCCGAGCTTGCTGTGTTGCTCACCAAGGTGCGTGGCATCTGTGCACATTTTAGGAAGTCCACCACAGATGCTGCCACCCTCAGTGCAACAGCGGTTACAACTCCCTGCTCTCCGGCTGCTGTGTGACGTTCCCACACTTTGGAATTCAATGTTGCATATGATAGTCAGGGTGTAACAGCAGCGCAGGGCAATAGTAGACTGCCAGCTGACATCATCCCAGAGAGGTGGTAGTCATGCCAGTCAGCTTCCTCAGGTGTATAATGAGGAGTGCACATGGATGGCTGGCATCTGCCAGGTCTTAGGCCCCTTTGAGGAGGCAACACATATGGTTAGCGGCGATGCGGACATCATCAGCGTCACCATGCCGCTGCTGTGTCTCATCCAAAACTCCTTAAAGAACTTAATATCAGAGGCTTTAGGCATGTCACAGGAGATGGGGGAAGACAGTGCATTCTTTGACAGCCAGACCACCCTCAGATTAGTTTTGCAGCGCGTATTGGAGGAGGAGGTAGACGAGGAGGAGACTCTAGGCCACACTGCAGGGGGTGATTCGATCATAGCAGTTCAGCGGGTATGGGCTGAGGAGGAGGAATTGGAGGTGGAGGTAGAGGAGGAGGAGATGGATAGTCAGTCGATTGAGGAGAGGGAAGTGTTGCGTTGTGGGACTGTACCTCACATGGCTGACTTTATGTTAGGCTGCCTTTGTCGTGATCCTCGCGTGAAGACCATTCTGGCCACCAATGATTACTGGGTGTACACCCTCCTAGACTCACGGTGTAAGAACAATTTCTCCACTCTAATTCCTGTGGAGGAAAGGACTACAAGGGTCAATTCATACCACAAGGTGCAATTCATACCACCCTGGTACAAAAAATGCTACAAGCATTTCCATCTGACACCTCTAGCAACAGGGGATAGACTGCAGTGGGCCAAGTAATAGGGGAGAGGAGGGGAAAAGGCAGCGTGTCCAGCAAGGGCAGGGGTACACTGGGTCAGGCCTTTGCCAATTTTTTGTCACCCCAGCCAGACTGTACCACCTGTCCACGGGTTAGGCAGAGCAGGGCGGAACTGTACCGCAAGATGGTGAGGTAATATGTCGCAGACCAGACCAGCATCCTGAGCGATCACTCCGCGCCATACAATTATTGGGTGTCCAAGCTGGACAAATGGCCTGAACTGGCGCAGTACACCTTGGAGGTGCTGGCCTGCCCTGCCACTAGCGTACTGTCCGAAAGGGTTTTTAGTGCTGCTGGGGGGATAATCAACAACAAACGGACCTGCCTGTCAACTGACAGCGCCAACAAGCTGACGTTCATCAAGATGAACAAGTCGTGGATATCCCCCCACTTCTCTTCCCCACTGCAGGATAGCAGCTGAAGTCCCTAAGAGCCCTTGTATCCTCCTCCATCACAGTTGCTGATGCAACAATGTTTATGGAGGGCCAACAGGCTCTCTACACACAATGTTTACGGAGGGCCAACAGGCTCTCTACACACAATTTTTACGGAAGGCCAACAGGCTCTCTACACACAATTTTTACGGAGGACCAACAGGCTCTCTACACACAATGTTTACAGAGGGCCAACAAGCTCTCTACACACAATGTTTACAGAGGGCCAACAGGCTCTCTACACACAATGTTTACGGAAGGCCAACAGGCTCTCTACACACAATTTTTACGGAGGACCAACAGGCTCTCTACACACAATGTTTATGGAAGGCCAACAGGTTTTCTACACACAATTTTTACGGAGGGGCAACAGGCTCTCTACACACAATTTTTACGGAGGGGCAACAGGCTCTCTACACACAATGTTTATGGAAGGCCAACAGGCTCTCTACACACAATGTTTACGGAAGGCCAACAGGTTCTCTACACACAATTTTTACAGAGGACCAACAGGCTCTCTACACACAATGTTTACAGAGGGCCAACAGGCTCTCTACACACAATGTTTACAGAGGGCCAACAGGCTCTCTACACACAATGTTTACGGAAGGCCTACAGGCTCTCTACACACAATGTTTACGGAGGGCCAACAGGCTCTCTACACACAATGTTTATGGAAGGCCAACAGGCTCTCTACACACAATTTTTATGGAGGGCCAACAGGCTCTCTACACACAATGCTTATGGAAGGCCTACAGGCTCTCTACACACAATGTTTACAGAGGGCCAACAGGCTCTCTACACACAATGTTTACGGAAGGCCAACAGGCTCTCTACACAATTTTTATGGAGGATCAACAGGCTCTCTACACACAATGTTTATGGAAGGCCAACAGGCTCTCTACACACAATGTTTACGGAGGGCCAACAGGCTCTCTACACACAATGTTTACAGAGGGCGAACAGGCTCTCTACACACAATGTTTACGAAAGGCCAACAGGCTTTCTACACACAATTTTTATGGAGGACCAACAGGCTCTCTACACACAATGTTTATGGAAGGCCAACAGGCTCTCTACACACAATTTTTAAGGAGGGTCAACAGGCTCTCTACACACAATGTTTATGGAAGGCCAACACTCTCTCCACACACAATTTTTATGGAGGACCAACAGGTTCTTTACACACAATGTTTACGGAGGGCCAACAGGCTCTCTACACACAATGTTTACGGAAGGCCAACAGGCTCTCTACACACAATTTTTACAGAGGGTCAACAGGCTCTTTACACACAATATTCAACAAAGGAGGTTGGCAATACTCCATATTGCGGGTGTAGTTTAAGACTCCAAACAATGAGACAAATAAATGATGCAGCACTCACCGGACTTCTTTTGCTTGTTTCCCTGTGGAAGGGTGCCTAATCAATAGGTTCTAGTTGTATAATTTCTTGCTAAGATGCACAACTTGTCTTGTTCATTATCCCGTGTACCAACTGCTGTATGTCTCTGAATTTGACCCTTTGCTCCCTGACCTCTACCTGATCCCTGTACTGACTGGTTTTGCCTGACTTCTTCGTGTCTCTTGACCCCTGTTGGGCAGCAGTTTACTGAACACAAACTGCTCCAAGAGGTAGCTGCAGTTACATTCAGATTTATGTATAAGGGTTAAAGGGTGATCAGTATTGTTCTATTTGTAAAGCCGTTAAAGCTGGAAAATTTACCACTTGGAAGATAATACCCAATGGCAATATGATTACTAGTGAATCACAGCATCCAAAGTGGAATTTGATCCAAAGTTTAAAAAAAACTTTGATTTGCAATGAAGCCAAATTTCCACACGCTTCGTGGTAACGCTCGTGGTAAGAAGCCCAGAAACGAGAAATCACCCATAATGCCATGCAGCCAGCAAATCCCCCTGTGATGTCACAGCCCTATAAAAGCCTCATCCCACATGGTCTCCACCATTGTCCTGTGAGCAGAGGGAGAGGTGTGAAAAGCACTCATGTGCTAGAGACTGTGTTGCTGAAAACTGTTAATGGGAAAATTTTGGGGAGGAAGAATGCAGGGAGACTGCAGAGTGTGCAGAGAGACTGCATGGAGAGTGTTTTACCATGTGCATTACTGTGCAGTGCACCAACATTCATCGTTAATCCGTTCTGTTAAGGATACAGTTAGTGTGCCTCCTTATTAAACGCATTATTAAAGTGTAGCACTAGCACCAGAATGTTTTCTATGACTATGGCATTGTTGTACGTTATTTGTGTTTGCAGAGTACTGCTGCATTGTGTTTTTTTTTTCTTTGTGTCTCTAGCCATGGCAGCGTGCACCTGCACATTGGGATGTGCTGACTGACCCTCTTTTTTTTGCAGTTACTGATACTGGAGGTGTGGCTACTCCAGCCAGTCTTGCACTCCTGACAAGCCTGCCTGCCCCATAGGCTGATTTTAATCAGAGTAAGTATAAAGCTGTAGCCTGCTCTCAATATATGTATTGGAAGCCGTGAGGCACCAGGAGAGGTATAGAGTGGGCTCAGCATGCATGTTGGTACCTGCATTCCTGGATTTAATGGAGGCCTTTAAGGCACCAAAAATGGCAAAGGCAGAGTGGACCCAGCATGCATGTGGAACCAACACTCCCTGAATTTAATGGTGGCCATTATGGCACATAACAGGTAGGAATTAGTGTTAGGTTTCCATCTTAAAGAGATCGCCTTGACGTTTGGAAGACGGGCCCAAATAATTTTGTACAAAATGTATTTGCCAAGAATCTCAATTTTGCAAAATAAGTGTAGCACTAGTACCAGAATGTATTCTATGACTATGGCAGTGTTGTGTGTTATTTGTGTTTGAAGAGTGCTGCTGCATTGTGTTTTTTTTTCCTTTGTGTCTCTAGCCTTGGCAGCGTCCACCTGCACATTGGGATGTGCTGACTGACCCCCTTTTTTTGGCTCATTATTAAAGGCAGGTGTCATATATCGCAGTGTGCATCACTGCTGCTGACACCCTACCTACTGTGTTATGGGGCACAATCTGCCTATCTATAGGTACAGCCAATCACTCCATGAACAAGTGAAACGCTAGTTTATTGGGCAAAACTGTTGTTCACACAGGAACCTAAATTATCATTTCTGGGCAGCAGATAGTGCTGTCTAAACAGCAATCTGCTGCCTAGAAACAATTGAGCTGTATGAGGAAGAGCGATCGCAATAGCCATCCCTTGTCCTCACACTGTGGAGGTGATAGCTTCATGTAAATGCAGTGTTTCACCTCCACTGAACGAGCAGCTGACAATCAAGAAGGAACGCTTCCTTCCCGACAATCTGCTGCTCAACTGCCCAATTAAATGTACCTTAACATTTACATTTGGTAAATTACCAAGATAAAGCAGAGAGATGGATGCTATGACTGTAGTATCGGACTATTCTCGGACTATTCGCTTTTATGTATTTATTGCTCATCACTTTAATGCGGTTGCCATGTTCTAATATCTGCCGCGCTGCCAGGGCCGGATTATAATTGGAGCACCTGGAGCTACTGCTCCAGGCCCCCGCTCCAATGATTTCATGGGGGGCCCCGCGCCCCCCTCAGACCTCAGATCAGCCCACCCAGCCACTTTAAAAAAAGCATACTTACCTGTTCTGGCCGCCACTGTCCTCAGGTTCCGCGCTCCACTGTGTTCCCTGCTGGCGCGCACTATGACCTGACGCAGCGTTACTAAGACAGAGATAATAAACACAGTGATGTCACAGTACAGAGATAATAAACACAGTGATGTCACAGTACAGAGATAATAAACACAGTGGGGTAGTATTGTAAAAAAAAATACAGACACACAAGTATAAAACATTTTATTGAAATAAACACTCCCCCAGACCCCTGTTTGACCATTTTATAAAAAAAAAAAAACTGGTCCGACGTAGTCCACCGAATCCGACGTAGTCCTCTGCATTCATGACCCTGAAAGATAGAAAACAAACACACAAACACAGACCACTTACCTCTTCCTGCATTGGGATAATACACACAGCGATGTCACTGTACAGGGATAATAAACACTGTGATGTTACAGTACAGAGATAATAAACACAGTGATGTCACAGTACAGAGATAATAAACACAGTGATGTCACTGTACAGGGATAATAAACACAGTGATGTCACTGTACAGGGATAATAAACACAGTGATGTCACAGTACAGAGATAATAAACACAGTGATGTCACCGTACAGGGATAATAAACACAGTGATTCACAGTACAGGGATCAGCGTCTCGTGCCCCCATCAGACCTCAGGTCGGCGTCTCGTGCCCCCATCAGACCTCAGGTCGGCGTCTCGTGCCCCCATCAGACCTCAGGTCAGCGTCTTGTGCCCCATCAGACCTCAGATCAGGGTCTCTCCCCCCCCCCCCCCTCAGCCACTTAAAAAAAGCATACTTACCTGCCCTGCCGCTGCCATCAGGTTCCGCGCTCCACTGTCTTCCCTGCTGGCGCGCACTATGACCTGACGCTGCGTCAGGTCATATTGCGCTCCGGAAGGGAAGACAGTGGAGCGTGGGAGCTGAGGACAGCGGCAGCACGTCAGGACAGGTAAGTATGCTTTTTTTAAGTGGCTGGGTGGCTTGGGGCCTACCGGAGGATCCTCCGATCCTCTGGTGGGCCAGTCCGACACTGTGCAGGTCCCTACCTTATGTAAATTTAGGTCACATGTCACTGCCAGCCAATCACTGCTGGGGAGGTATAGGGGCTGTTACATCACAGCAGGCGTTCCCACAGGCTTCCCTTTGATGCTGATTGGCTGAAAAAAACGGGCATTTCAAACTTGCAGTGACGCACAAATAATCACGAGTCCGCGCTGCCTCGGGATGCCGAGCCGAGCCAAAGCGGGCAATATTCGTGCGAATCACGAATATTGCCGCTTCGATTCGCTCATCACTAATCTTGAGTCCTTTTCCTCATGCTCATCTGAAGAAAACATATATGCATGTGAATCTTTTAGATGAAGCATAGCTTTCACTGCTGTGTGTGTTCAAAGATGAAATGTGTTGTAGCTATTGCTAATCATATTAAACAGAGAATTATACTGCAATAATTTTATACAATAAAGCATGTAAGTGTCTTCAATTACATACCATGAATTTTGCCTCAATTTGTGCCAAATAATTGGCTTACTGATTTACATGCTTGAAAAAGGGGTATATTATCTGAAAGGGGTGTGCCAAAATTCTGGTGCAATATACAGTACTTCACAAAAATGCTACAAAGTAATACTGCTTTCAAACATAGAAGTGTTAATAGTTTAATTTTCTTTTTTTCAACAGGACAACCACCTTAAATATACAGGCAATGTCATGTACAACTATCTTCAGTGTAAAGAAGAACCTAGAAGTGATGATATAGTGCCCAAAGAGCCCTGATTGTAACATCATCAAGTCTGTCTGGAACTACATGAAGTGACAGAAGGATTTGAGCAAGCCTACATCCACTGAAAAGGGTGGTCACAACAAATAATGATTTGATTTGGATCTTGTGTGTTCACTTTCCATTTTGGGCATATGAATATCATATATAGGGGTGCCCCACAAACAAGACCCACCACTATTAACCAGAATGAAGCCTGTAAAATAAGAGCAGTTTCCACTCAGGTTAGCTACTGTAAGTATTTAATAATCAGCTATTAATTTAAATGAGAGTAAAGGAATACTTAATTTCGCCTGTAGGGATCACTTTAAACGAACTATGAGACCACTGGCTCCTTCCATGATAGCAGCCGGATGGTCAGGGTCCAAGAAGCCAGAACTATAGCTATCAGCAGGTCTCATGGAGTTTTTCTTTCAGATTAGTGAGACACCCTTTAACAGTTTTAACAATTTTTTTTCCAGAATAAATCAGGACTTTTGGTAGAAGCACTGTATGGTTACCAGCAGGCAGAATTTATTTGAAGCCACATAATGTTAATTACAGACTATGCAACAAGATATCGTAGAAATACACAGAAATCAGGGAGAGGGTCCACTACTTAAAATGATACTTTATTTACCTGCATTTTTAACACTGTCCTTATAGAGTAACTTCCCTGAAGTTTACCAATGGAAGGCTCTGTTAACATTGCCATCCTGGTTTCTCTTTAGAACTGATGGTACAGTATCTCACTTACACTTACAGATTCATATTGCAAGTGGATAATGAGATACCCCATTGACTTTTAATAGGGTTTTTAGGGTACCTCTATATTTGATGGCAATAATAGTATTGCAGGCATCACTGTTCTAGCCATCGAAAGTACTCTTCTGACTCAATAATCCTTTTTGGCAAGTCAGCCCTGTTGAACAGGTTCTTGAGACACTGACCCCAGTGGTGATATCTTCAGCTTTGACGTGATTCTCCCACAGCGGGCATGTGCTGGAGGAAACTGGCAATGGATTGATCGCTCAGCTGTTCTATTGCTGTGTGCTGTGTTCTGACTTATGGACTGCCAAGTCATGATCTATCAGGTTCTGATCCTGGGACTTGGTTTTCACTCCCTAGCTGTGCTCCCAGTTCTGTTCTGTGTGTGTTTGTATTGCTTATAGGATTGACTTCGGCTTGCCTTTGACCACTCTCTGTCTCGTGATTTGGTACTGTGTTTCCCATCTCGTTCTGACTTAGGCTTGTAGTTTCTTCTGTGTTTGTATGTCAGTCCTGCACCTATCAGAGTAGGGAACGTCGACTAGTTGTGGACTTGCCATCTAGGGCTTTCAGTGCAAGTAGGCAGGGAAAGCGAGCTGGGTTCCAGTTAGGACTCATTGTCTGTGTGTTTCTGCCTAATGTGTTGACATTATCACTGGCATTACAATTTTTTTTCCGAGCAACCTAGTGTTATGGACACCATGGCAGCACTAGCCACATTGATGGAGGGTATTGCCCAATTGGTCCAGGACTAGGCAGAGAGGGTACAACAACAGGAGTCCCCCTGTAGTTTCGGCTCCTTCCCCAGTAGAACCTAAGGTAAAGCTCCCTGATCGGTTCTGTGGTGAATGTAAAGGTTTTGTTTATTTTCTGGAGAGTAGTAAATTATACTTCACTTTGATGCCTCATTCATCTGGGACAGAAGCCCAGCGGGTGGACATCATTTTGTCCCTACTTCAGGGAGACACGCATGAGTGGACATTTTCCCTTTCACCCAACACCCCTGAGCTGTTTTCTGTAGATCACTTTTTCTCCATATTAGGTCTCCCTTTGTCTATGTTAATCCCTCTTCTCTCTTCTCTGTCTCTAAACCTTCTGTATCTAAAACTCCTGAGGAGTCTGAGGAGCCTATGCAAGTCGGAGACATGTCCTCTCAGCAGCGGAAAGAACATCGCCCAGAAGAATGGATTGTGCTTTTACTGCAGGTGCTCTGCCCATCAACTGCAGTCCTGTCCAGAGGCCTGTGTGTGAACTATGCTTTGTGTATGCATGCTCTCCTTGTCTATCACAGTGTTTTCCTGACACTTGTGCCGTGCAAGCTGGCTGCGTGCACTCTGTGTACTAGCTGTGGGTTTGTTGGTAAGTCTGTCTCTAGCTTTGCTGGGTGCAGGACTTATCCTGACTTGGAGTTTTGCCATCTGTCCTTCCTGTGTGATCACATAATGAAACATCTAGGTCACCTTGTCATAGTCTCCTGCTTGGTCCCTGTTTGATGTTTCCACGTATTCATGTTTTTATCTTTAGTACTTTGTCTATGTTTTGCCTCCGGTGAGAGGGCTTCGGGGTTCTCAGGAGAGAGGACATCCTTGTCACATAGGGTCTAGTCATCTCCCTGTTCTGTGTCTTGTGCAGCTTTGTCTGTTTGCCCATGGACTAACTTTGGGGGAAAGGCTTCTGTTAGTATATGTATGCAGCTTTGACTAGGAGCAGTGTTCACATAGGATCTAGTCATCTGCCTGTTCAGTGTTTCGGTTATGCTTGTGTTTCTGTTCGTGTGCCTGGGTTCCAGTCTAGTCTCGTGTTTGTCTGGACCGTTGGTGCTTGCAAACTTCAGTCTCTGCAGGTAAGTGTCCAAGTGCACCGGGATCATCCTGGAGGTGTGAACGGTGAGCCCTTGGCTAAGTTCATCCCCACCATCAAGGGCTCTGGGTTTGGCACTAAGTCAATCCGGTGTACTTGGTTCACTGGTATTTTCTGACACTATTCCATGACCTGATGTCCAGGTTTCTGTCATATCTCATGTTAATAAAGTATTTGTTTTGGTCCTTGCCTTCTTGTCTGATTGTTTGCCTTGTTGCTTACAAGAGAGATGTTCTAAGGAGCCATCTGACCCCCTTAGAACATGACACCAGCTCTGTAAACCCTGAGGGGAATACTATCTTTAATGATCTGTGCACAGTTTGGGCTCACTGGAGCCTGGAAAAAGCCCAAAGTATCCAATGTGAACAACAAATAGGAAGCGGTCTAAGTCCAAACTTTGTGTTCGGTGATTTGGTATGACTGTTTACAAAGAAATTTACATCTCAGAGTACAGAGTACAATCTGGCAAACTTGCCCCTAAATTTATTGGACCATATAAAATCTTGTCTTCGTCATTCAGAATTCACAATGGCCCTGATTTATCACACCTTCACTCCAGAATTCTGTCTTCAAAAAGTCGCACGATAGGGCTTTTGCGACTTTTTTGCGCATTTTTTTGCGACTTTTTGCATGTGTACACCACTCACTCCAGTTTGTAATATGGGTGGAAAAGTGGGTGTGGTTAGCCATGTTAATGAGTTTCACTCCAGATTTATCATTGCGACTTTTTTAAAAAAGTCGCAAAATAGTCGCAATCTCACTCCAGGAGGAGGGTGGAGTAGGAAAAGTGGAGTAGCTTCTCTAGACAGAAGTGTTAGGTTTAAGGACAAGTCACATTTATCAAACAACCTGTGACGTTTGATAAATGTGGCAGAAAGTACTCCAACACAGACCGAAACAAAACTGACTTCAAATATTTTCCTAATGATAAATTCCCCCCAATGTCTTTTATAAATCCTTGTTTAAAAGATATGTTCCTCCTATAATTTCTCCACCTAAGCTGCCTGATTCAATGGTTATTGTGGATGAGACTGAGTATGAGGTAGAGAGAGATCTTGACTCCCAGAAAGCTCAAGGTTCGATCCAGTACGTAATACATTGGAAGGGTTACGGTCATGAGGAGAGAACATGAGTACCTGCTCTGGACATCCATGCTCTTCGCCTAATTAGGAGGTTCCATGTAAAATTTCCATTTAAGCCTGCTCCCCATTTTAAGGGTGTGGTGGCCCCTCTTAAGAGGGGGATAATGTCACTAACTTACCTGTCACCAGTGGTGAAATCTTCAGCTTTGGCACGACCGTTCTGGGAAAGACATGCAACAGCAACAACAGATGCAACAGCAGCCTTAGCAAAAGGATTCAGTGCTCTGTTTCTCCCCACAGCGGGTGTTTGCTGGAGGAAACTAGTAGTGGGTTGATTGCTTAGCTGTTCTGTTCCTGTGTGCTGTGTTCTGACTAATGGAGCACCGAGTTATGACCTATCAGGTTCTTATCCTGTGACTCAGTGCTCTACTTAAACACCTTCCTTGCCAGATACCATTGCCAGTGATAGGTTTTCACTCTCTAAGTGTGCTCTCAGTTCTGATCGGTGTGCGTTTGGATTGTTTATTGGATTGACCTTGGCTTGAAATAACACTGCTACCAGCCAATAACTCAGTTGTGTCAAATTCCTCCACCTATATGAATCTTAGAACAATATGACGATATGGACAAATTAAAACATAACATTTACTATATTCCAGCTAAAAATGGTATAACTTACAAATACATGGTGAAAAGACTAAATATATCATTATAACTGATACGGTCTTACCACCTCCTCGTAGTAACAATGTACTGGTCAATTCCTGAGGTTGGTAACATCCTACTGTCACATGAAAAACTTGAGGCAGTATGTGCAAAGATCCAGGTAGGGTTCTATAGGGACCAAGTCTGTCCCTTTTGCCACTTACCCTAAAAAATGGGAGGGAAAGAAGGCTATTATTCCCTGCCTGTCAAATACAGAGCACCCGCCTGTCTGGAACCTGTCCCTGACGCGGCCTTGTCCCTCTTTAATAACTCTCACTTGTGTACCGACATGGCATATTTCATCCCAGTGTAGTGGCTAATCAGGGGATTTTAGAGTGAAAAAACATAACAGTAAATCTTAGCAAAGTGGACAGAAAGTAAATAGAAAGTAAATGAAAATATATATAGAGAGATAGCCCTAAATCAATTGTTACCCTTATAATGATACAAGGGGAACACCCAAGTAAGCAGTGGCAACTCAGAGTAAAGGGCAAACCCCCAACGTAAAGGAGAGATTTACTCCAAATGCCCTAAAGATAGTTTTAATTCGCCCATATCCTCATGTTGTTCCAAGACTGACCTTGGCATGCCTTTGACCACTCTCTGTCTCGTGATTTGGTACTGTGTTTCCCATCTAGTTCTGACTTTGGCTTGGCTATTCTGACTACCCTCTGTCAACTGATTTGGTACTGCATTGTCCGCCCAGTTCTGACCCATACCTGTACAACTTCAGCTGTGTGCAGTTTCTTCTGTGTGTGTGTCAGTCCTGCACCTAGCAGAGTAGGGAACGTCGACCAGTTGAGGACTTGCCACCCAAGGCTTGTACTGCAAATAGTCAAGGAAAGCAGACTGGGTTCCAGTTAGGACTCACTGTATGTGTATTTCTGCCTACTGTACACAACTTAGTAGAAGCTGGGACATTGTAACCAGAAATTTAGTTCTGTGCACTATTTAGAAATGGAAATCAACTAGTTTATATAAGGGCACCATACAAACACTTTCATTTTAAGGTATCTGTTTTTGTGACAGATTCCCTTTTAAAATAGAAGATCACACTTTGACAATAATATATTTTTCATAACGTGGACAATTCTCACAAAGAAAATAAAACTGTACAGAATTGTTCTTCACATAGGCTGACCTAAGCCTTCGTGATTCCACTTATTACTAGCAAAATCAATAACAGATTCAAAGTACAGAGAAATGCCCTTGAAATGACAGTTTAGCAGGAGCAGATGTGTAGCTAATAAGAAGCATGGGACATACAATGAGACAGAGAGATCCTTTCCCACATAAGAATGACCGAGGAATTCCTGTTCCTTCCGTCTGCTACACAGTGCAAAATGAAAGCAATAAAACGCTAGGATGCTATACATTTGCAGGATTTGTTATGCTCCTGGAATCATCCATTTGTATCATCCCAAAGATGTAAAATACACTTTATGAGATAAACCTTGGTAAATCTAAAATCAAAATGTTTTGTTAGAGTTGGACTGAAGTCTGGACCGGAGTATGGCTTTGGCTTACATGTAACATTATTATATTCCTGAAAAATAAATCTTCACCTTAGTAAAAGTTCTCTTGTATACTCCAGTAGATTTTCATTTTAGATTTCCCAATATTTGTAAAATTCACTTAACCTTTACTTTTACAACCCTTCAAGGACACATTACATATAAAACACTGCATGTATTTGTTACTAGAGCCTTTTGTGCACTTATTCCATAGTTCCTCATATTTTGTCAATCTCCTATATGAGGGGAAAACATGTCCTAACTAGAGATGAGCGAGCATACTCGTCTGAGCTTGGTGCTCGTTCGAGTATTAGGGTACTCGTAAGTGCTCGCTGCTCGGACGAGTATCTCGCCATGCTCGAGGAAATGGCAACTTCCGCATCGTGCTTTTTTGGCGCCTAAAAACACAGCCAATCACAAGCCAGGAGACTCTGCGTACCACCCAGCATCACGTGGGGCCCTTACATGTCGATAGCAGGGGTTGGCTGGCCTGATCAGGTGACCCTGGAATATACTACCGACTGGCAGCGGTGCTCGGCTCAGATGCCGTCTGGATGTCGTTAGGGATAGAGCTGCTGCCTTTCAGGGACAGTGTTAGGGCCTGCATTTAGTTGTCTGTTAGGCAGGGATCACCCACAAAGAACCCAACAGCCCTTCTAAGGGCTAGAAGACATTTTTTTTTTTTTGTCACTTGGCTGGCTGGCACTAGTAGTGCAGCTATCGCCATATCTAACCCTGTTTTTTTTTTTTTATTGTTCTATCTCAGTGATACAAATCCATTGCACACAGCACTGTGGAACCATTCTGTGTGTCACAGTTCAGCACTGACTCACTCCAATCCATATATACTGTCCAGGTGACACTTTCTGTACGTCATAGAATACAACCAAGTCATTTGCTACCAATATCATCTACCGCTTGATCCAGAAAACTCTCTGTGCGACATTTGTCTGGGTCGCTGACTAAATAGCCACCGTTAACAGGGTGTCAGTCAGTTCTACCATATTTCCTGCACGTCTCATTCCCAAAAAAACAAAATATAAAAAAAAATATATATTTTTTCAGTTGTTTTAGCTCAGTGATACAAATCCATTTTACTCAGATGCGTGTAACCTTTCTGTGTGTCACAGTTCAGCACATTCGCTCCCATCCATATATACTGTCCAGGTGACACTTTCTGTACGTCACACAATACAACCAAGTCATTTGCTACCAATATCATCTACAGCTTGATCCAGAAAACTCTCTGTGCGACATTTGTCTGGGTCGCAGACTAAATAGCCACCGTTAACAGGGTGTCAGTCAGTTCTACCATATTTCCTGCACGTCACGTTCCCAAAAAAACAAAATATAAAAAAAAAAATTATTTTTTCAGTTGTTTTAGCTCAGTGATACAAATCCATTTTACTCAGCTTTGTGTAACCTTTCTATGTGTCACAGTTCAGCACATTCGCTCCCATCCGTATATACTGTCCAGGTGACACTTTCTGTACGTCACACAATACAACCAAGTCATTTGCTACCAATATCATCTACAGCTTGATCCAGAAAACTCTCTATGCGACATTTGTCTGGGTCGCAGACTAAATAGCCACCGTTAACAGGGTGTCAGTCAGTTCTACCATAGTTCCTGCACGTTACGTTCCCAAAAAAACAAAATTGTAAAAAAAATATAAAAAAACAAATATAAAAAAACTAATTATTTTTTCACTTGTTTTAGCTCAGTGATACAAATCCATTTTACTCAGCTGCGTGTAACCTTTCTGTGTGTCACAGTTCAGCACATTCGCTCCCATCCGTATATACTGTCCAGGTGACACTTTCTGTACGTCACACAATATAACCAAGTCATTTGCTACCAATATCATCTACAGCTTGATCCAGAAAACTCTCTGTGCAACATTTGTCTGGGTCGCAGACTAAATAGCCACAGTTAACAGGGTGTCAGTCAGTTCTACCATATTTCCTGCACGTCACGTTCCCAAAAAAACAAAATATAAAAAAAAAAAATATTTTTTCAGTTGTTTTAGCTCAGTGATACAAATCCATTTTACTCAGCTGTGTGTAACCTTTCTGTGTGTCACAGTTCAGCACATTCGCTCCCATCCGTATATACTGTCCAGGTGACACTTTCTGTACGTCACACAATACAACCAAGTCATTTGCTACCAATATCATCTACCGCTTGATCCAGAAAACTCTCTGTGCGACATTTCTCTGGGTCGCAGACTAAATAGCCACCGTTAACAGGGTGTCAGTCAGTCCTACCATAGTTCCTGCACGTTACGTTCCCAAAAAAACAAAATTGTAAAAAAAATATAAAAAACAAATATAAAAAAAAATTATTTTTTCAGTTGTTTTAGCTCAGTGATACAAATCCATTTTACTCAGCTGCGTGTAACCTTTCTGTGTGTCACAGTTCAGCACACTCGCACACTCGCTCCAATCCGTATAATCTGTCCAAGTGACACTTTCTGTACGTCACTTAATTCTACCGGACTTAATTTTTATTTTTTTTTTATCATACACCTATATACAAAAAATGTTGAACCCCAGGGCTCCACCTCAACCTCCTTCCCCCCAGTCTGCCCCCTCCAAGGAAAATTTGGAATGCGATCCGGCATACTCTGAGGAACTGTTTTCTGGACCCTTCCCAGAGTCACAAACCACTTCTCAGGTTGCTGCTGACCTCGTTCCCGATGCCCAAGTTTTCCAACTGTCGCAGTCTGTGGGTGATGATGATGATGATGACAATGTTGACTTAGTGGAAGAAGTTTGTAAAGAGGTGTCGGACGATGAGGAGACACGGTTTTCAGACAGTGGTGAAGTTGTTGTTAGGGGAGGAATTCCGAGGAGGGAGCAGACTGAGGAATCGGAGGATGACGAGGTGACTGACCCAAGCTGGGTTGATATGCCGAGTGAAGACAGTGCTTCTGAGGCGGAGGCGAGTGCTGCACCAGAACAGGTTGTAAGAGGCAGTGGTGTGGCCAGAGGGAGAAGCAGGGCCAGAGCTGGTGCATCATCAGCAACTGTTTCACGTAGTGAAGCTCCCGTGGCGAGGCCTAGATGTTCGCAAGTCTGGAGGTTCTTTAAAGAAAGTGAGGATGACCGACGGACTGTGGTGTGCAACCTGTGCCACACCAGGATCAGCAGGGGTGCCACCACTACTAGCCTAACCACCACCAGCATGCGCAGGCATATGAGTGCTAAACACCCCACTCAATGGAACCAAGGCCGTTCACCACCTCCTGCAGGTCACACCACTGCTCCTTCCCCTGTGTCACTCGCTGCCTCTGCTAGTCAACCCCCCGCGTCACTCGCTGCCTCTGCTAGTCAACCCCCTGCCCAGGACCCCGGCACGAGCGCCTCCCGCCGGAAAACCACACCTTCGCCTCCACGATCCTCCACAGTGTCCACCAACGTGTCCCAGCGCAGCGTTCAGCTGTCTTTACAGCAGACGCTAGAGCGCAAGAGGAAATACAGTTCCACCCACCCACATGCCCAAGCCCTCAACGTCCACATCTCCAAATTGCTTAGCCTGGAGATGCTGCCCAATAGGCTGGTAGAGACCGAGGCCTTTCGAAATCTCATGGCGGTGGCTGCCCCTCGGTATTCTGTCCCCAGCCGCCACTATTTTTCCTGATGTGCCGTCCCAGCCCTACACCAGCACGTGTCACAGAACATCATCCGTGCCCTGACCAACGCAGTTAGTGATAAGGTCCACCTAACCACGGACACGTGGACAAGTGCTGCCGGGCAGGGACACTATATCTCACTGATGGCACATTGGGTTAACTTGGTGGAGGCTGGGACCGAGACTGACCCTGGGGCCGCTCATGTACTGCCCACACCGAGGATTGCGGGGCCTACCTCGGTCACGGTCTCTCAGACGTACTATGCCTCCTCCTCCTCCGACCCCTCCTCCTCCTCCTCCTCCACCGAATTACCATCCGTGGGCACGGCGCCTTCAGTCGGTAGCTCTAGGCGCAGCAGCAGTGCCGTGGGTAAGCGCCAGCAGGCGGTGCTCAAACTGCTGAGCTTAGGTGACAAAAGGCACACCGCCCAAGAGCTGTTACAGGGCATCACGGCGCAGACCGATCTGTGGCTGGCACCGCTGAACCTCAAGGCAGGCATAGTTGTGTGTGACAACGGGCGTAACCTGGTGGCGGCTCTGCAACTCGGCAGACTGACACATGTGCCATGCCTGGTCCACGTGTTCAACCTAATTGTTCAACGGTTGCCCAAGACATAACCCAATATGTCTGATTTGCTCACCAAGGTGCGCCGCATCTGTGCGCATTTCCGCAAGTCTAGCACAGATGCTGCCACTCTCAGGGCAGCGCCGCCTACAACTGCCCGCTCACCGACTGTTGTGCGACGTGCCCACGAGATGGAATTCCACATTAAACATGTTATCCAGAGTTTACCAGCAGCGCAGAGCAATTGTAGACTGCCAGATGTCATCTTCCACCAGAACTGGTAGTCAGGTCTCTCAGATTCCTCAAGTCTACAATGAGGAGTGGACGTGGATGTCTGATATCTGCCAGGTGTTGAGCAACTTTGAGGAGTCAACACAGATGGTTAGCGGCAATGCCGCCATTATCAGCCTCACCATCCCGCTGCTTTGCCTGTTGAAAAAATCACTGCTCAGCATCAAGTCGGATGCTTTGCGCTTGTCACAAGAGACGGTGGAGGAAGATACGTCGCTTGATAGCCAGAGCACCTTCCGGTCTGTTTCTCAGCGCGTATCGGAGGAGGGGGATGAGGAGGAAGAGGAGGAGAATGTCGGCGAGACAGTAGAGGGTACCAGTGCTCAGTCCTTAACTCTTGAGCGTGTATGGGCTGAAGAGGAGGACTTGGAGGAGGAGGAGGAGGAAATGGAGAGTCAGGTCAGTGAGGAGAGGGAATTCTTGCGTGTTGGGACTCTGGCGCACATGGCAGACTTCATGTTAGGCTGCCTATCCCGTGACCCTCGCGTTAGAAGAATTTTTTCCAACACCGATTACTGGGTGTTCACTCTCCTGGACCCACGGTACAAGCAGAACCTTTCCACTCTCATCCCTGCAGAGGAAAGGAGTATGAGAGTGAATAGGTATCAACAGGCCCTGGTGCACAAGCTGAAACAATTCTTCCCATCTGACGCCACTAGCGGCAGAGGGCATGGTTCTGTGGGCCAAGTAGCGGGGGAGAGGAGGCGAGCAGGCAGCTTGTCCAGCACTGGCAGGGGAACGCTCTCCAAGGCCTTTGCCAGTTTTATGTCACCCCAGCAAGACACTGTCACCTGTCCCCAGTCTAGGCAGAGTAGGGGGGAGCTGTACAGAAAGATGGTGAGGGAGTACCTAGCTGACCATACCAACGTCCGTAGCGATCAGTCTGCTCCATACAACTACTGGGTTTCAAAGCTGGACACGTGGCCTGAACTGCCGCTGTACGCCTTGGAGGTGCTGGCCTGCCCTGCCGCTAGCGTGCTGTTAGAGCGGGTATTCAGTGCAGCTGGTGGCGTCATCACCGATAAGCGTACACGCCTGTCAACTGACAGCGCTGACAGGCTGACGCTTATTAAAATGAACAAAGCCTGGATTTCACCGGAATTCAAATCTCCTCCGGGGGAAAGCAGCTAAAGATTTAAATAACTTATGTATCCGATTCCTCTTCTCTACGCCTCTTCTCTACTCCTCCTCCTCCTCCATATCGTCTTTGCCTAACGCTGACCCAAAAAACGCCATTTTTTAGAGGTCCAACTGGCACTATTTTAGCACAATTTTTCAGGAGGGCCCCCTACAGGCCCTCTCTTCAAACAATTTTTCAGGAGGGCCCCCTACAGGCCCTCTATTCAAACAATTTTTCCAGAGGTCCACCTACAGGCCCTCTCTTCAAACAATTTTTCAGGAGGGCCCCCTACAGGCCCTCTATTCAAACAATTTTTCCGGAGGTCCACCTACAGGCCCTCTCTCCAATTCCAGTTCCAAGTTTTATTTGCGCATACTGCATACATTTTTATTTTTGGGATAGGTGTGAAAAATAATATTACTTGCGAATCTATATTGCCCAACATTGGATACGGTAGCAAGTAGAAGACCAAACACATGCTGCTCACAGGGTTCCGCAAATTCCTGGTCCACCCGCAAATTCCTTGTCCACAATGTCAAGGAGGACGAGGTTCTGTGGATGAGCAACAAGTCCTCCTGTACTGAAATCGCCGACAAAGTCTCCATCTAAGAACACACAGACCATTGTGGAGAGAGCGGCACAGCTCGCCATCAAAGTGAGGAACCCCAACGCCAGACTGCGCAGAGAAGATAACGAATAAATATCTCTGTGGTTATTTTTGCTAAATAAAAGTTAACTAAACCCCCCAAAAAATTCATCTGTTCCTGTGCCTGATCCACCCAAGTTGAATCTGTCCCCCCACCTACAGGCCCACTCTACAAACAATTTAGCCGGATAGGGGACGTATCAGAAGTTGTACTGATGTTTGTTTTTGTTCTTCTTTTATCTGCCTCATGACCTGTGATAGGCAGAGCATGGACACGTCCCCTTAGCTGCAGTGGGAAAGACACTCCCCTGGCCAGAGCAAGCTCTTTTTCCGTTTTCCATGTTCAAAATATCCATTAAATATAGGGTCCCAAGATAGGGGACGTATACGGTATTAAACTGAGAAGAATCGATACTGCACCGGCTGATGCTAGAGTATTTCCGAATGCATTCCGGCTGTTGTCACCACCACACACGCTAGCCCAGGGGGCACTCCTCTGGCTCTTCCAGCGAAACCTCCTTGCCCCAGCCTGCCCCCCCACCTACAGGCCCACTCTACAAACAATTTAGCCGGATAGGGGACGTATCAGAAGTTGTACTGATGTTTGTTTTTGTTCTTCTTTTATCTGCCTCATGACCTGTGATAGGCAGAGCATGGACACGTCCCCTTAGCTGCAGTGGGAAAGACACTCCCCTGGCCAGAGCAAGCTCTTTTTCCGTTTTCCGTGTTCGAAATATCCATTAAATATAGGGTCCCAAGATAGGGGACGTATACGGTATTAAACTGAGAAGAATCGATACTGCACCGGCTGATGCTAGAGTATTTCCAAATGCATTCCGGCTGTTGTCACCACCACACACGCTAGCCCAGGGGGCACTCCTCTGGCTCTTCCAGTGAAACCTCCTTGCCCCAGCCTGCCCCCCCCCACCTACAGGCCCACTCTACAAACAATTTAGCCGGATGAGTTGTACTCATGTTTGTTTTTGTTCTTCTTTTATCTGCCTCATGACCTGTGATAGGCAGAGCATGGACACTCCCCTGGCCAGAGCAAGCTCTTTTTCCGTTTTCCGTGTTCGAAAAATCCATTAAATATAGGGCCCCAAGATAGGGGACGTATACGGTATTAAACTGAGAAGAATCAATACCATACAGGTTAAAGCAACAGTTTTTCCAAATCCATTCCGGCTGTTGTCACCACCACACACGCTAGCCCAGGGGGCACTCCTCTGGCTCTTCCAGCTCAACCTCCTTCCCCCCAGCCTACCCCCCACCTACAGGCCCTCTCTCCAAACAATTTACCCGGATAGGGGACGTATTAGATATTGTACTGATTCTGAATTGCCTCCTGCGATAGATGGGAATTGAACCCAGATCAACTGCTTGGGAAGTAGCCATTTGTGAGAGAATAAATCACTAGGTCAACGTTACATCTTGAAAAATCTAGTACACATAACTTGTGATATTATTACTTTACTTTAAAGAAGGGCATCCATCCAGGCCCCTCTTAAACTTGCTTAGTGAATCAACCACGACAACATCTTGTAGCAGAAAGTTTTATAGTCTCACTGCTCTTATAGTAAAGAATTCTCATCTTTTACAATGAAACCTTCCTTAGGGCCCTATTACACCGGCAGATAGAGCAGACGATTGTCGGGAGGAAATCGTTCCCTCCCATCAATTGCCTGCTCAATGGAGGAGGAGACCACTGCCATTACATACAGTGATCTCCTCCGCAATATAGGGACGAGTGATCGCTAATGCATCACTCAATCCTATACTGTCTCATTGTTTGCCGGCAGCAGAGTACCTATTACACTGAATGATCTGCCGCATGCTAAAAGATCCCGATAACCCCATGCACAGGTGTTTGTTAGTTCATCGGGTAATCGGCAGCAGTATTACACTGCCAGATGATTGCTAACGAGTGTTCATATAAACGCTAATTAGCAGTCATCTTTACAATAATCTGCCTGTGTAATAGGGCCTTTAGTTATAGGCATAGGTATAAAAGACTATTAGAAATCTCCCTGTACTGTCACCCATTTTCTGAGTTTCATAAACTGTGTTGGTACATCAAACTATCCATTTCCTTGATGGGGTTGTCCACTTTCTGGTTACTTGTGACCAATGTATTTGTAAGATAACTATATAGCACTTACTAATATAGCCTTTGTTGATATTCTGAGCCATTTGCTATATTTAACAAACCATCTCCTCCTGGTTATAGAAATACCTTCTGTACTGTCAGGATAGATGCCTTGTCCATAAGATGGTCATGTCACCAGGCAAATTACCTCCCTATGATGTGATGTCTGTGCAGATGGCAGGTACAGTGTACTTGAATATCGGAGACATCACATTAACATGATTTGCATGGTCACATAACCCTTCATTAGCTACTACCTTATGGAAAGGACCTCTATATGGACCTGGCAAATAAGGGACAAATCTTATGAAATATAGGAAATGGCACAGGATTTCAACAAAGGCCATCTTACAAACACATTGGTCAGCAGTAACCAGAAAGTGGCCAACCCCTTTAATTACCTTCATCGCTCTCCTCTACACCCGCTGTAACTCAACTTTTTTCTTATACACAGATACCAAAAACTGTACACAATATTCCACGTGTGGTCTGACTACAGATTTTTATTGAGACAAAACTATGGGGCACATTTATTAAGACTGGCATTTTAGACGCCTGTCTTAATAAATCCCCTGCGCAGGTGGTGGTTCTGCCAAAGTTATATAGAGGCGCAGGCCTCTCCATAATTTCTATGCATCCAACGCCAGTTCTACATGTAAGACAGCTCCAGAGCTGTTTTACATTTAGACCATTTTCTACGCTTAAAATACAATAGGTGTATTTCAGTATAATAAATGACCCCTTATGTCCAGGTCCTCAGCATCTATGCTTCTTTTGATGCATACTATTATTTTTTTTTGCCTTGGCAGCAACTACTTGGGACTGGTTGCTAACATTTAGTTTATTGTTAATCCACCAATATTTCTAAGTCTTTCTAAGTGGCAGTTTTACTACTAAATACATCATTGTAGATTTGGTTTCTTCAGAACAAGTGTATAACTTTACACAGGGGCGTTGCCAGGTCAAAACATTCGGGGCTTGAGCCCCAGATGTTTTGAACAGGGCCCCTAATGTATTGGCTGGTAGTCAGGCTACTGGCTTTGAAGGGGCAGCATCAGTCACAGGCAGCGCCGATGCCACCCCTTCAAAGCCAGTAGTGCTGTAGTATGCAGGAGGCGGGGGGGGAAGCGCTGTACTTACCCCTCCTCCGGCTCACAGGTCCCGCGCTGCTGTGTCCTGGCTGCCTGCAGCGTCAGGACGTACAGAGCGCACTCTGACCTGACGCTGCAGGAGGTCAGGTGACTGCAGCACAGGCCCTGAGAAGAGAACGGGAGACCACCGGAAGAGGAGAGGAGCGGCGGAGCAGGAGAGGTAAGTTAATTAATTTTTTTTAAGTCTGATCTGAGGTCTGATAAGCGGGTCTGAATGGCTGATAAGGGGGACTGAGATCTGATAAGGGGGGTCTGAAGGGCTGATTGGAGGTCTGAGGTCTGATAAGGGGGGTCTAAAGGTCTGATAAGGGGGTCTGAAGGGCTGATAAGGGGGTCTGAGGTCTGATAAGGGGGTTCTGAAGGGCTGATTGGGGGTCTGAGGTCTGATAAGGGGGGTCTGAAGGGCTGATTGGGGGTCTGAGGTCTGATAAGGGGGGTCTGAAGGGCTGATAAGGGCGTCTGAGGTCTGATAAGGGGGGTCTGAAGGGCTGATAAGGGAGTCTGAGGTCTGATAAGGGAGGTCTGAAGGGCTGATAAGGGGGGTCTGAAGGGCTGATTGAGGGTCTGAGGTCTGATAAGGGGGTCTGAAGGGCTGATAAGGGGATCTGAGGTCTGATAAGGGGGGTCTGAAGGGCTGATAAGGGGTCTGAGGGCTGATAAGGGGGTTTGAGGTTTGATATGAGGGGTTTGAAGTCTGACGCTGCAGTAGGTCAGGTGACTGCAGCACGGGCCCTGAGAAGAGAACGGGAGGGGGGTCTGGAGGGCTTATTGGGGGTCTGAGGTCTGATAAGGGGGTCTGAAGGGCTAATTGGGGTCTGAGATCTGATAAGGGGGGTCTGAAGGGCTGTTAAGGGGGTCTGAGGTCTGATAAGGGGGGTCTGAAGGGCTGATTGGGGGTCTGAGGTCTGATATGGGACATCTGGAGTTCTGATAGGGGGTTTGATGGTTTGAGGTCTGATTAAGGGGGTCTAAGGTCTGATTAGGGAGGTCTGATTAGAGAGGTCTGAGGTCTGATACGGGGGGTCTGAGGTCTGATATGGGGGGTCTGAGGTCTGATATGGGGGTCTGAGGTCTGATTGAGGGTCTAAAGCCTGATATGGGGGTCTGAAGGTCTGATTGTGGGTCTGAAGGTCTGATTGTGGGTCTGAAGGTTTGATATGGGGGGTATGGAGGTCTGATATGGGGGTATGGAGGTCTGATTGAGGGTCTGAGCTTTGATTGGGGGTTTGAGGTCTGATTCAGGGGTCTAAAGGTCTGATATGGGGGTCTGCGGTCTAGTGGGGGGTCTGGAGGTCGTATATGGGGGTCAGTAAGTCTAATGGGGCCTGGAGGTCTAATGGGGGTTTGATATTGGGGTCTGGAGATCGAATGAGGGTCTGGAAGACTGATATGGGGGTCTGAGAGGTCTGATGGGGGTCAGGTCTGAGGTCTTATACATGGTGGGTTGGTCTGAGATGGTGGGGGTTCTGACATGAAGGTCTAATGGCGGTCTGATCTGAGGTCTGATATGGGGTCTGACAGATGTCTGGTCTGAGATGGGGGTCTCATCTGAGGTTTGATATGGGTGTGATCTGAAAGGTAAGGGTGCATTTTTTGTACTGGCACACTATCTGTGTGGTACCAGTATTTTCAGGGGGACTGTTTCTACAGTATAGTTTTGGAGAGCACAGCGGGCACAGTATTAGAGGTGGCAAAATGGAATGTTCAGAAAGTGAGGAGGATGATGGAAAAGTAGGAAACTAAAATGTCTGTTTGTCAAACTCTGCAGAGAGAAGAGAACATCTACATCAGAGAGAAGATGTCACTGGATGTAAGAGGTACATATATGGAGCTATATGTCCCTGTACGAGCGCTGCCTTCTCTGCTCTGTTTACCTGATCACCGCTGTAAATGCTGCGGTGAGCAGGTGAACAGAAAAGAGAAAACAGCTCTCATATGAGCACTGCCTTCTCTTCAAACAGCTGATCGGCGGGGGTGCCGGGTGTTGAACTGGAGGGAATGGGTTAGGTTGAGAATTTGGCATGTGGGTAACGTTTTTAATTTTTACCTCATGCAGCAGAAAGGCTAGGTGCTTCCCTGCCCTGGGAGAAGGGGAGGGGGGGCGTCAATTAATTTTTTGGCTCAGGCAGCAGAAAAGCTAGAATCGGCCCTGCCGGTAGTTATACAGTTAAATTACTGTGGCCGCATTTCTGTGTCTGGCTCACTCTGGAGCACAGGCTGGGGACCACATTGCTGCAACTATAAAACGTCCGCAGGCAGGCTGTCCATGCAGCAAGTAAAATATGTCTTTAGTCCTAGGGCGAGCTTGTGTGTGTGTTTAGGGCGGATACTTTGAGAATATGGCACATATGTATTGGGGCTCGGACCCCGGATCCCGGATCTTTTGAAACCCTAGCAACGCCCCTGACTTTACATATATCCACACTGCACTTTACAGCTACAGACTTCACAGATTTTTCTTTACTTTTGAAAATTTTATTAAAATGCTTATCAATTGTAAAATGTCTATGTGTATGAGGTGCAATATATGATCTAACAAAAAGGTATAGGGAGTGCAAATATTTAAAAAGAAAACAATAGTCATATCCTTTTATTGGAAAATTAACTACTCCGGAGACCTCAACCTATATTGTATTTTGGCATCAGAATTTTTTGTCTTATGTGGTATTCGAATAATCTATATATACTGTAAGTTCAGCATAAGAGGTCTGACATATCCTTTCATAATGTCTTTCACCATCACCCCATTTCTCTTCTTTATTAATAGAGTACATAATTCTGCTTCATGTTCGCTTGTTAGAATTAATAATCCTTCTTTCAAGATGTTCTTAAAAAACATTTCATCTTGTGGCAATACATATAAGGCATTATGAAATATCTTGATGTTGTCTTAGCAAATTGTCACTGATATCACTGAAGGTTTAATAGTGCCATGCAGGAATATGGATATGATTAGTTTGAGCTTTAGAATATCCTTTCCATGTAATGAAACTATATCTTGATAATATGAAAAGGATGACAACTAAACCTAGCAAAAACCCAGCCAAATAGATAAAAGGGATTTGAAAACAACCAAAAAACATAATGTGAGTCCTCCTGACATCCACCAGCCACGGCTATTATAAGCTATTAACTGGGTTTGATTACAGAGGAGAAAAAAAATAAAATGCAAAACTAGGTTTTAGAAAAATCTGCCCTTAACCACTTGAGAGTGTATAATAGTCATACAAATGAAATTTACCATATTGCATAAGAACAACAAATGTTTCTTTCAGAAGAACCTGGAAATTGACATATTTTCTATATGATATCATCCATTGCAGAGAAATGACAGAGTTAAGTCAAAATTTATTTTACTCCTTTCAACAAATTAGTTCTCATACATTTATAAATTTGTTTTCCTGAAATAAAATTCATTTAAAGAGCCCCTAACTATAAGAAAATCCTAAGTATATTCAAGTCTATATGGTGTCTTCTTCCCTATATGGTGTATTTAGCCATCTCTTAGTTTTTTACTTGGTTTTACTTTAAAACACAAATAACAGCCAGAATGTTTTGATCCAGCTCCGTTTCCTTTCAGCATGGTGTACAAAAGGTCGCAGAAAAACTCAAGCTAGAACTGATCCCATAGTTTTCTATGTGATCGTTCACTTACATACCACACATCACTTAGGATGTCTATGTACACTGGACCTGTGCACTAAGTGTGCATACACAAATCAGTTGTCTGGCTCCTCAAAAAAGAAAATGGCTGGACACAACTGATGCTTGTGCCTTACTCATCCATCCTGGCTCTAGCGTTGCTCTGCCTCTCCTCCTCATGTCATGGCCATGTGTTCCTCTATGTGGGTATTTATTAAAGGGAATCTATCACAAAAACCTGTTCTATATTTATTTATGCTAAAAAAATCTATTATATATTTGTAATAAATAATAAATAAATAAATAAAAATTCCAATGTGTGAAATATTATAACTAAATATTAGATTTTACCATATTTACCATCTTTGGTCACCAGGGGGAGCTCTGCTGGCCAAATGAGGCTTTGAGCAATCTGTAAGTAGGCATGCTGCAAAAAAGTGGGTGGTACCAATGACATCACCAATTCACACCTTCAGCGGTGACATCACTGCTTCAGCAAGATAAGATGAGACAATGGCTTCGTTACAAAAACACAGATCTCTGCTCCTCAGGCTCCTCCCCCACTGGTCACATGGCCGATTACATCACTAAGGTCCTACAGCCCCAAGAACCTCCATCTACTCTGTCTCTGAGTCCTGGGCCGCCCAGCAGTACACTCAGCAAAAATTGTCTGCACTGCTGGGGTGAGCTGCCATAGAATTTAGAACAGGCAGCCTAATGAAGACAAGGACCCTGCTGCAGGAGTGAGGAGCAGGCACAGTGGGCTTCCCCCAGCAGCAAGGAGGGAGGACCTGGCTGTGTGTTACTGGTGTCATCACAGGGGCGGGCTCACGTCTTCCATTCATTCTCTATAGGGTCGGCAGCGACTGAGGAAACCTATGTACATGCCTGCCGTAAGTGAGGTGCCATTGTGTTGTAAACCCAGACTGTCACACTTTACTTCCAACATGGCAGCCCCCATGTAAGGCAAGAAAACTGAATTAAAAAAAACATTTACACAATTTGAAAAATACATTATGTTAAAACCTGCTTTTGTTATGTTGTAAAACATATCAAAATTTTTTTCTTCGCGATAGTGTCCCTTTAAGGTTCCTCCTCACTAGCTCTCTCTCTCAGCCTTGTCAGGCTGCCCTAATATCTCGAGCCCAAAAATTACATCAGTGACAGCATATTTAAGTTCAACCTAGGCCTCCAAACTTTTCCTAAACTAGTTCGACAGTTCTGACTTGCTGGGTCTAAGGGTGAAAAATGCATAATCCCATAGACTGTAAACCCTGGTTTAGCCTGTATTAGTCAGGTTACAGTTTAGACCATCCACCACTGAGCTAGCACCGCAACAGTTCTTTTGTTTTTCAGCTCCAACAAAGTTTGTCACTTCAAGAGTATTGAATGGCAAATCTAACATGTAAGGCTATATTCACAATGCTATTTTGTACGCTCCATGAGCAGTTTTTCAGATTTTAAAGCAACAACAGACACAAGTCCTAAAAGTACAACCACCTAGCCAAATGTAAATAAAAACAGAATGCAATGATTTGCAAATCTCATCAAACCCATATGTTATTCAGAGGCAAAGATGAGCAGAGGTTCACCAATCTACAAAATATTGTGTGTAAAACTTATGGAACAATTTCTGAAAAATACAGTAGGTCAGTCAGGCACTCATATCTGGATTATTGAAACCAAATATTTATTTACACATATATATAAAACCATAAAATCATAAAAGATATGAAAAAACACTTGCAAGTACTTCCGAGTATATCCAGACATATAATGATTCAATATATGGCAAATTTGCTGGATTTGCCGTGCTTGTTAGTGTAGTTATACCATAGTTCATATGATGCTTTAAATTTAAAATACTTGTATGTAGCGTGGTAAATTATCTTGATGTCGTTAATGATATTAGTCCATATTAGTTCATTAGCTTTTATAACACTCTTATGGTGGCGTCCCACCTAATGAATGTATATAAGTACTCACCCCTTATAGCGCTTGAAAAAGTGGGGGGTACCTTATCAATGTATATAAGTACTCACCCCTTATGATGCTTGAAAAAGTGGGGGGTACCTTATTCAATAATCTTGCTTTGTCCTACGCTGTTGATAGCCAGCTATCTTGGTAGATGCCTTTAGTAGGTGATTCTTTGCTCGAATCGCTACGATGTATTCGGCGTCGCACGTGTATGCCTTGCTGTGCGGTATCCACAGTTCCGTGCGTTCTCGCGAGATCGCGGCTTAAACTTGCCGCGGCGGATTCTTACTAGAGATACAAGATCACAATTCTCCTTACTTAATATTCTTGCTGGGATATTAGTAGGCAAATGGTGTACATGCACGCCAGACGCGTTTCGAGGTTTTCACAACCTCTTCCTCAGTGGCTATGTTGCTTTATGAACCATACCTACTTTTTATACTTGTTCCCAGCCATTCCAAAAACCCTGAATGGATCAGCTTTTTTAATGGGTTTAATAGTCCTTTTAGATTGAGTATAAAGGAATCCATTTCACATTCTATGGTGGGAGATACCTTCAATGAAATGTTGGATCATTTCATTATATATTATATTTTATTTTGCAGCCGACAGTACATAGGCATATATGTTTCAATAGGATATATACTCTTTATTTTCAACATCACAACGTATCATATTGATAATAATATAAAAATATATAAAAATATATAGAAATATAGAGAATCACCAAAAAAACGCAGATATGTTGTTATTGCGTTTCCAATGCGTTTTTTCTTACTAGATGCGTTTTTTTGCCTCTAGATGCGTTTTTTTGTTATTCCTTGCTTAACCTTCTGGCAATCATGTTGTATATTTTTGTTTTCTTTTTTAAGTTTCCCATAGCACTTGATACATTATAATGGACATGGTAAGTGGGAAATGCTGTAAATGGGCAGGTCCCCCCCGAGGGGAGATCGGTGTGCTGGTAAATGACAACAGCCTGACACCGATGTCCCATTGGTTGGGAACCCCCCTAATTCAGACTACAAAAATCCGAAGATTTCAAAATCAGCATTTAAGCCACCTGGGATCAATGTGTCGAAGTAAAAAATTCGTCTGGATTCCGACCTCGACATTTGAGCCACGTGGTCCCCCCCTCTCCAGTGTGTTTCTATTTTTTCAATTGCCGTAAATCTTAAACCTGTAGGGTCCTGATCATGATGATATTTGAAATGTTTAGATAAGCTGTGTTTTTCGTATCCGTTTTTTATATTATTAATATGCTCTGAAATTCTTTTCTTTAGTGTCCTTTTCGTTCTTCCTACGTATTGTTTATGACATGGGCATTCTACAATGTAAATTACTTTATTGGTATTACAGGTTAAAAAGTCTTTTATTTCAAATTTGAATGAATTGCTTGTAGATGTAACTACAGATGTCTTTTTTTGAAATTTTGTAATTTTACAATTTATACATTTTTCACATCTGAAGAAGCCTTTTATCTTTGCCCAATTGTGTATAGAGTTTATTTTTGTTTTTTGTTTTACTGTAGGTGCAATTTTGATGGCTAGATTTGGAGCTTTTGTATATGTAATGTCTGGTTTTGATGACAGTATAGAGCCTATAATTTTATCTTGCATTAAGTGATACCCATTCAGGGTTTTTGGAATGGCTGGGAACAAGTATAAAAAGTAGGTATGGTTCATAAAGCAACATAGCCACTGAGGAAGAGGTTGTGAAAACCTCGAAACGCGTCTGGCGTGCATGTACACCATTTGCCTACTAATATCCCAGCAAGAATATTAAGTAAGGAGAATTGTGATCTTGTATCTCTAGTAAGAATCCGCCGCGGCAAGTTTAAGCCGCGATCTCGCGAGAACGCACGGAACTGTGGATACCGCACAGCAAGGCATACACGTGCGACGCCGAATACATCGTAGCGATTCGAGCAAAGAATCACCTACTAAAGGCATCTACCAAGATAGCTGGCTATCAACAGCGTAGGACAAAGCAAGATTATTGAATAAGGTACCCCCCCACTTTTTCAAGCATCATAAGGGGTGAGTACTTATATACATTGATAAGGTACCCCCCACTTTTTCAAGCGCTATAAGGGGTGAGTACTTATATACATTCATTAGGTGGGACGCCACCATAAGAGTGTTATAAAAGCTAATGAACTAATATGGACTAATATCATTAACGACATCAAGATAATTTACCACGCTACATACAAGTATTTTAAATTTAAAGCATCATATGAACTATGGTATAACTACACTAACAAGCACGGCAAATCCAGCAAATTTGCCATATATTGAATCATTATATGTCTGGATATACTCGGAAGTACTTGCAAGTGTTTTTTCATATCTTTTATGATTTTATGGTTTTATATATATGTGTAAATAAATATTTGGTTTCAATAATCCAGATATGAGTGCCTGACTGACCTACTGTATTATATCTATTATAAACCTTCTAGTGATAGGGTGTATCACTACAGCCAGTGCACCTATATCCATACTTTAAACAAGGTGTAGCCAACCTTCCAGTACATATAATTTTGCAACCCTCTTTTACACCCATTAGGCTGAGCTCCCTCATTTAAGTATGGATATCTGGAATCATATTGAAAATCAAAAATCAAGATTGGAAACTTTTTCTTTTATGGAAATTACAATAGAGGAAGGTGGTTATGTTGTTGAAAAAACTATGTCTGAAACCTTTAGAAAGTTGGAAACATTGTCACACAAATTATTGAAACAGAGATGGGAAGTAAAATCCCTGAATCAATATGTAGATAGTAACAAAATACCGAAGGGGCTACAATTAATTAAAGAGCCCGCTCAAGATCTAACTGATCCTAATTTCAATAAGATGTGGGACGATTTTTTACATGAACAATCCTTATTATTAGTACGAATGATCGTCAAAAGACGACAACAGTTGATAGACGAGATATTAAAAGATATAGAAAAAATAAAAGAAAAAGTAGAAAAATTTCCACAGAATAGTGAATATAACATGTGGCAGGAAAGGATCTGCAAAAGTTTAGATAAAACAGAACAGGAGATAATAGATAAGAAAACTAGAAAACTAAAAAATAATTCACAGATAAAAAATAATCTACAAGAAGGTTATATAAAAAAACCTGAGGTTAAAACTATAATGGATCATAGATCACCACAAATAAATCACGACAGTAATGATGCACAAATAGACACACATAGGGAACACGTACGTTACAATGTACAAGTAAATAATAAATATGAAACATTAAATCAGTCGCATTTTTTAGATGGAACTCCACCCCACCATCGGACACGTACCAGGAAGGTACAGCATTCACCAGAAGTAAGGGAACAAAGATTAGAACCAATAACATCTCACAATTACAATTTGAGACACAGAATACCACGAGAAACACACAACTGGAAACACACACCCCAACAGAATTTTGGGGAACACCAGAGATATCAATACGACAAACAGAATCACAGAAAAACACACGATCACTTTCAACAGAGGTCACAACAACACAATTGGACACAAGATCGACAGGATCAATACAAATATCAAGCACAAGACAGAGAAAGAAAAAGACAAGAAGGGGAAAGGGAATACAAAAGAGACTACAGAAGATAACTCAAGACATAGAAGAAATTGATAATATAGTTAATTTAAGTTCAGTAACATTATCGAAATATCAAAAGACATTGATTAATAAAGGTTTAAAATTTGCACCAACTAATAAATTAAATAAATTTGACATGTTAATAGGGGTGGAAAAATTTATACGTAAATTATGTCTAAAGAAATACTATATAAAAAATCCTATAACAAGAGAAATAATAAATACTAATAAAAAACAAGATAAAGATGTATATGTTCATACTAACTTACAACAGAAATCAAAAATGTTCCCACGTCAAGAAATGGGGCAAGATATTATTGCCTTTAGAAAATACGTAATCGCAGATATCCGAAAAATTAAAGAAAAATCAAAGAGAGGGGGTAATATAAGCTCACAGGAGATTCATGCCCTAAAACAGTTACAAAAACAGGAGAATATTGTTATCCGCCCAGCAGATAAGGGGGGGGCAGTAGTTGTTATGAATAAGGAGCAATATGAAGCAGAATGTATAAGACAACTAAACGATTCAGAGACATATCAAAAATTACAAGGAAACCCTATTCAAACATATGATGTCCAATTAAAAGAATACTGTAATAAAGGATTAGATCAAGGAATTCTCCTTAAAAAGGAATATGAATTTATAACCAATACCCCTAAAAGACTGCCCCTGTTCTATTGTGTCCCAAAAATCCACAAATGTATACATAATCCCCCGGGCCGCCCCATAATATCGGGCATAGGCTCCTTGACAATAAATTTGTCACAGTATATAGATAAGATCCTACAGCCAGTTGTACAAGATACACCTTCGTATATTAAAGACACGACTCAAATTATCAAAATAGTAGAAAGTTTAAACTACGAACCCCATTGGATAATGGGAACGCTGGATGTAGGATCACTATACACTGTGATAAACCATCAACAAGGAATCAAGGCGTTAAAAACACAATTGCAAAATAATGGAAAATTATTACCAAAACAAATTGAATTTATTGCAGAGGGAGTGGACTTCATATTGT
>ONZH01025696.1:0-18752 GCA_900303285.1 Rhinella marina
TGCTGGTGTGGTAAGGTGCTGGTGTATTTACGCCCCTGCTCATCTTAGTACGGCACAGGTTACAAATTAATAACCGTTTATCGTCAGCACTATCATCAAAAAACCGCCAGACTGAGGAACACCTAACCCTTGGCAAGTTAGATTGCTTCAAGAAGCTGCTCCGAGGAACAGTTGCGGGCCTGGTTAGCGTGGCCTGCCTTCTCCCTTTAGCACCCCACAGCCTCTTGCAGCCAGTTGCGGTTTGCTCTCCGGTCTGAAGACTGAACGGAATGCTTTCAGGAGCATTCAGTTGTCGTCAGTTCAGTTTTGTCCCCATTGACAATAAAGCGTTTTATTCCGGTATTGAGCAGAAAATGCTAGTGTGACAGTGGCTTAAAAAGGTTTCTGTACAGTGCTGTAGGCTCCATAAATATTATTTTACAAACTGTGTAACATGTGTAGATGGTAACTGTGTAGATGGAGCATGTGGGGGGTTGGGGGGGGGGTTACTGCAGCCCCTATACATACTGTATTCAGTACAAAAAAAATGATTTTTTTAGTGTCTCCATAGTCTGAGAGCTGTAGTTTTTTTTTTTTTTAATTTTTTGGGCGATTTTCTCAGGTAGGGGCTACTTTTTTGCAGGAGGAGGTAACGGTTAGATTGGTACTATTTTGGGGTGGCATATGCCTTTTTGATCGCTTTGTATTACACTTTTTGTGATGTAAGGTGACAAAAAAATGGTTTTTTTGACACCGTTTTTATTTTATTTTTATTTTTTTTACTGCTTTCAGGTGAGGGGTCAGGTCATGTGAGATTTTTGTAGAGCAGGTTGATACGGACGTGGCGATACCCAACATGTGTACTTTTTTTGTTTCTTTTTGCGGCCCCTGTCCAGCCCCAGAAGGTTGAGGAGGAGCAGCAGAAGAAGGAAGAGGCTGTGCTGCTGATGAGAAGAAGCCTGGAGGCGGAGGAGGTAAGTGGTTTGTGTTTGTTTGTTTTCTATTTTTCAGGATCGTGAATGCAGAGGACTACGTCTGATTCGGTGGATTATGTCGGACCAGCTTTTTTATTTTTTGTTAAATAAAATGGTCAAAGAGGGGTCTGGGGGAGTATTTATTTCAATAAAATATTTTATAAGGGTGTGTGTGTGTGTTTTTTTTTTTTTTACAACATTGCAGTTTTAGTAATCACGGCTATCTACAGACGGCCCTGATTACTTATAGTGGGCTTAGTGCTTGCCGGTATGGACAGCACTAACCCCAACATCTATTACCTTGGCACCCACTGCCACCAGGGGTGTTGGGAAGAGCCGAGTACCCACAGGACTGGACCATTTAAATTGAGGGTCCAGTTCTGGGGCGGCTGCAGGCTGGTACCATTAGGCTAAGAAGGGCCAATAACAGTGTCCCTTCCCACCCTGGTAGTGCCAGGTTGCTGCTGCTGGTTATATCTGGCTGGAGAATGAAAAAAGGGGGGACCCCGCGCCGTTTTTTAAAATTATTTATTCATTTATGAAAAAGTGTCCTGATTGCTATGGTAAATGATCGGAGCCTAGCGATTACACTGCTTGGCTCCAGTCAGGTCCACACTGCACCACCAATGAAAAAGGGGGGCGCCTGTGGCCACTGCCACCAATGTTTATTATACTGGGGGGGTTGAGGGGGAGGGCTCACTGTGCCACCAATGTTTTAATACTGGGAGGGTGGGGGAGTTGGGCACACTGCGCCACCAATGTTTATTATACTGGGGGAGGGGGGATTTGGGTTAAGGGCGCACTGTGCCACCAATATTTTAATAGTGAGGGGGGGCAAGATGCACTCTAAAGAGTACCATGGCAAGCCGGAGGCGTCCGGTTGCCATGGTAACTGATCGGAGGCCAGTGATTACACTGCTGGGCTCCGATCCCCACTGCCACCAATGTTTCTTGTACTGGGGGTTGGGGATGAGGGCGCACTGCGCCACCAATGTTTTAATACGGGGGGGTTGGGCGCACTGCGCCACCAATGTTTATTATGTTGGGGAAAAGGCGCACTGCGCCACCAATGTTTTAATATTGAGGAGGGGGGTATTAAAACACCAGGTCAGCCCCGATTTCCTCAAGGAGATCGGAGCTGCGCTGAACTCTGCCATTGATACTGTAGTTCCATGCGCCATCTGGTGGTGGTTACATATAACTACACTTTCATTTCTTGTATTACGCTTCTGGATTCGCGAATCCAGTGAGCGCAAACTCTACTACATCTGTATGTGTCCTTTAGCCAAACTCTCAGCAATATATTCTTTCATAGCCGTTCTCTCAGGTCCAGAAATGTTATACAGCCTAGATTTGGGCAATTTTGCTTCGGCGATAAGATTGATAGGACAATCGTATTCCCGATGTGGGGGTAAATCCTGTCATCCACCTTCAGAAAATACATCAGCAAAATCAGATATAGAAGCGGGAAGTGTCTTAGTAGTTAACGTAGAAAAAGATGTATTAAGACAATTGTCAACGCGATAATTACCCCAATCCAGAATCTGTCTATTATGCCAATCGATGGTTGGATTGTGTTTGCTTAACCACGGTAAACCCAGCACCACAGGAGCAGGAAAACCTTCCAATACGAAATAAGTTCCTGATGAAATTCACCCACTCTTAATCTGATATCATGCACCATCTGAGATAAACACTTTTGAGAAAGAGGCGCAGAATCAATAGCAAACACAGAAATCCTCTTCTCCAATGCACTCGGAGACAATCCATGCATACGGACAAACTGAGCATCAATCAGGTTCACCTCTGCCCCGCTGTCAATAAACACCTCAATTCTCACAACCTTTGACTTTAGCGCCACCTCGGCAGTCAGGAGAAAACAGGTACTACAGGATGAAGACAAATGCACATTTTCTGTCTCTCCACCCACTCCTCCAAGAGTGAGATGGAAATTTAATGCTCCCTTTCTTTTTTTCTCTTTTAGAGACTGAATGCATGGACATGCGTTGATAAAGTGTCCTTTTTGTCCGCAGAAAAAACACACACCCTTTTTATTACCAGAATGCTTAAAGGTGGAAGCAGGAGTAGCTCCCCCTAACTGCATGGGTTCGTCCCCAGACATCAACCCAGGAGTATCTTCATCCGAAGTGTCACAGGAAGACAATACACTATGTGATAGTATGTCCTGAGAGCAGGGGCCCCTAGATCTTTCTCAGGCATCTATCCATGCGTACAGCAAGAGACATAGCGGCTTCCAAAGACACTGGATTTTCATGAAAGGCCAAAGTGTCCTTCAGCCTTTCTGATAACCCTTGACAAAACTGACTACGGCGAGCCGGATCGTTCCATTCGGTATCCGTAGCCCACCTCTGAAACTCAGCGCAATAGATCTCAACAGAGCGCTCACCCTGACGAAGGTTACGTAACTTGGTCTCGGCCAGGGAGATGTGATCCGGGTCATCATAGATAAGCCCCAAAGCATTATCAATGAAAAACAGTACAGTAGAACCATAAAACTCAGGATACACTGATAAAATAGCAATAGACTACACTTTGAAACAAGAATCTGGAAATGAATGGGCAGAAATTTCACTATACCCAGCAAAGAAGCATAGAAAGTTTGAAGACTTAAAGGAAGCCTAACTAAAGGAAAGGAGATTAGGCCTAGAAACTAAGGAAGGAAGATAGACATCTCCTACAGGAAACCCTGGCTCAAATTCTGTCTATCTACCAGTATGAACAGGCCTCAAAGGTAAGCAAGTTCATACACAGGAACCTAAACACTGAACTGACCCTATAGGACACTGGAAACTAATAACAAGAATGAGTCTACCTGGTCCTCTAAAAGGAAGGACAAACAGGAGTCTCCCTAAGGCCTAATAACAAAACAACAGGAGGGAAAAGGAAACTTATCTTTCAATGAAGAAATGGAGGCTCCAGGATCTCAGCTGAAACCAAACTGCTGCTCACCACCACAACACTGAAGCTATAAAATGCAAGGAATAGTGGGAGAAGAAGCAATAAATAGAGGAGGGACAATTACCACACCAAGAACACCTGAGGGAAAAGGGTGTGGTAAAAACCAACAACAAAAAGGGAAAACATGTCAGATTACACCACGTGTTGCCAATCTGATAGACCTCCTGTTATCTGTCATAGGAATGTCCATGACACAGTATGTGTGTGAGCTTGCCGAGCTCCAAATTGATGTTGTCTTGGGTTTTGGGGGGGTATTTTTGTCATTCCGTAAAAGTGGCGTAATAGTCGGACATCATCGTTAATAGCAGCGACTTCAGTGTCCAAGATGCATCCAGACATCCTCCCCATGCTGTTCCCTAACCATTTCAGTGGTGTTTCCACCATTTTCTCACGTTTCCCTATCAACCAGACACCCTCCCCTCTGCAGAGCAGGGGGTGCCTGGTCTTCTCCTATAGAATTCCATTATACTCGGGTGCTCGGCCGAGCACCACCTAGTGTTCGGCCAGAGCACCCGAGCATCGGGATGCTCGATCATCACTAATGATCATGTATAAACACTGTCAGGCAACAAATACACAAAAATAACTAATCAATAGATATCAAGAACCTCATTATGATGACAATAGATGAAGGAGATGGAGGTCCTGAAATGGAGCTGACAGGAGATGGTAATGTAATTCAGGTAGAGATCTTTGAAAGACAGCAGAAATAAAGACACTAACCCTTCTCTGCAATGTAACCCAGCAAGACAAATCAAAACCAAACAGAAAGCAGAATCCACAACAAAAACTAATATGCTAGCAGCAATGAAAAACAGTACAGTAGAACCACAAAACTCAGGATACACTGATAAAATAGCAATAGGCTACACTTTGAAACAAGAATCTGGAAATGAATGGGCAGCAATTTCACTATACCCAGCAAAGAAGCATAGAAAGTTTGAAGACTTAAAGGAAGCCTAACTAATCAAAAACTGCTTCCTTACTTAACCAGGCTAATAAAGTTAATACTAGGGATGAGCGAACCGAACCATAACGAACCAGATTCGTTACGAACTTTCCCAAAAGTTCGGTTCGTCACCGAACAGAATTTTGACAAAGTTCGTAACGAATCTGGTTAAAATAACGGCGACGCAAAATATACGCATATTTATTGAGAATGTACGCTAATGCGTACGTATTCCATTAAGTAGCGTACTTTTAACAACGCTACACTGTATGTTCGTTACTTGAGTATGAATGTTCGCAGACGCAGTATATGAGTACGCTAATGCGTACATATTCAGTTAAGTAGCGTACCTTTGACAACGCTAGACTGTATGTTCGTTACTTGTGTAGGAATGTTTGCGGACGCAGTGCATGCGTACGCTAATGCGTACATATTCATTTAGTTAAGTAGCGTACCTTTGACAACGCTAGACTGTATGTTCGTTATTTGTGCGGGAATGTTCGCATTAGCGTACGCATTAGTGTAGATTCTAAAATATGCGTAGATTTTGCGTCGCCGTTGTTGAAGTCACTTGGATTTTTTCCACTTTTTTCATTGTAATAGCAGCTGCAAATAAACGAAACTGTACCCTATCTGACTCCCATTATTGTAGAAGCAATTATTCAGCCGTTATAGCAAGGTTCGTTTTAGGTTCGGTTCGTACGAATCCGAACTTCAAGAAAGTTCGCCGAAGCGAACCGAACCGAACTTTTCAAAAGTTCGCTCATCCCTAGTTAATACAATAGGATCTCAGGATTAACAACTCTGGGATAATACAGAAAAAAAAAGAAGTTCACAACATGTTCACTTGATTCATTACTCTTAAGGGACTAAAGAATGCAGAGTGACAAATCCAGGAATCCTTGACAAACGTACATTACAATAGTAGAAGGAGTGACAGCATTGAATGGGTAAAATAAAACAGCTTTTATTACTCCAACATGCATAGCATGATGTTTTGGCACATGCAGGAAGCTTCCATGGTTATAAATGTTGTGCTATACACATTGATAGAGTAAAGGCTGTTTTATTTCACCCATTGGATGCTGTCACTCCTTCTACCATGGTATGGATGACATTAATGATGGATTTCTGGATTAGTTGCTTTGCATTTGTTAATTCCTTATGCAAAATGAACAAAGTGTGTTGTGAATATTTTTTTCTGTATTGCCCTAGAGGTGTTGAGATCCTGTTTGTTTAACGTTCGTATCCTGGTTAATTTAGAGTTGTTCTACCAACTACCAAATCTGGTGTGTGTGAGCCACTGGCCAGATCCAGCTCTACTGTACAAGTCTAATTTTCTGCTGCAGATGCAATACAATACTACCATACAGTGTGTTACAGCTACATCTTAGACACTGTGCTTCGCTACTGCTCACAAACACTTCCCATGGGTGAAGAAAAACAGGAAACATATATAAGACAATAGATAAGACAACTCCACTTATGGAGACAAGACATCTGGCCACCACCACTTATGAGCAAAAACAGTGCAACCTAGGTGCTTGCCAAGGAAAGCATATATATCACATAACCAGCAGGAAATGTTAAACGCACAGTGACAGAAAAGAAGAGTGGTTATAATGCACACTGGAAAAAAGGTAGAATACAGCAAACATGGATGTCATGACCCAGTTTACCTTATTGGGGAATTGACAATCTATTGCACAGCAAATAAAGTTCTGTCCAGGCACATCTTTGGTAAGGGAATGCAGTTCAAGGTTACAGGCGGCTTAGCTCAAACACCATGTTACATGCTCACGGGAACAGCCTTGTATTCATGGTTATCATTAACTACTGTAGGAGATAAAGGCCCCAGCCATTTTATCCACTTGACCAAACCTCTAAGGGATGACTTGCAAGCTTAGTTGTCCTTCCTTTCTGATTACTCAGGGCCTAACATGCCTATTGTGTGGTCGATAACACTATTAATAGCAATGTGGCCTTCTTTTCTGGTGTTCTGGGTCATACAATTTTGCCACTATTTTTGGGCTTGCACAATGTGTCAGTGATTTGCACAGTGACTGGGCATCCCAGGTTTGGGGCAAGAAACTCACACTCCTTAAATTTTTACCATAGTCATGGTCGTGAAGGATGCTGGATGTATTAGGAAAGGTGGAGTGAAAACATTTCTCTTTCGCTGTCCAACTTCTGTGGTTTCTGTAATTATTGCAATTAGTGTTAAGTGAATCTAAGTATCCGATCAGAACTTCAGGGAAAATTTAATTAGCTATGAAGTGAAATTTCCTTGTGCTTTGTGGTAAAGAATCAATTTTCCCCTGAAATTGCATTAAAAAAAAAAACATACTCACCACATCCATGTGACTGTGAAGAGGCTACCGTGGCCATCTTAATTAAAGATCCCACGTGAAGTCTCATGCACGGTGGCATATGATGTCACCACGTCGGCCAGCGTGGTGACGTCATCATGCACCGCAAGAGATTTTATGCTGGATCTTCAATCAAGATGCCCTCTTCACGCTCAAATGGATAAGGTGAGTATGTTTTTTTTAAATTCCTGAAAGGCTTCCTTTCTAACATCGATGAACGCGGCATCTGAGGTGTTAATGACAGGGGGCAGTTTAATTGCTGTTCCCAATCATTGCACCCGCTGCTTACAACGAAATGCGCTTCATGACGAACAAATTCATCACAAAGCAAATTTCTCTGGGGAATTTGGCAAAGCAGCCACATCTAAGTTTTCATAACTTTGATAATTTCTAATTACAATCCTTAGAGGGGCAGCTTATACAGTATATTTCTGAAATTTATTATTCTATAGTTAATTTCTCTACAATCTTAAATTATTTTGCATTACCCCTATAGGGAACTTGCCATTTTTCACCTTAGGACCAGGCTGTTTTTTTTTTTTTTTTTTTTTTTTTGAAATTCGACATGTGTCACTTCATGTGGTAATAACTTTGGAACACCTTTACTTATCCAAACCATTTCTCTTGATACAGTATATTGTACTTCATGACAGTTGAAAATTTGTGTCAATTTAATTAACCTTTACTTATTAAAAAATCCAAAATTTACAGACAATTTGGAAAAATTAGCAATTTTCAAAATTTTAATTTTTCTGCTTTTAAGGCAGATAGTGATACTTCATAAAATAGTTATTACTTTCCCATATGTTGACTTTCATGTTTGCATCATTTTGTAAATGTAATTTTATTTTTTTAGAATGTTATAAGGCTCAGAATTTTAGAAGCAAATTTTTGAATTTCCTTTTTTGGCAGATTTTCCATTTTAATCCATTTTTTTTCCTGTAACACATCAAGAGTTAACAGACAAAGAAAACTCAATGTTTATTACCCTGATTTTACAATTTACAGAAATACCCCATATGTGGTGTATACTGCTATGTGTGTGCACAGCAGGGCGCAGAAGGAAAGGAGCGCCACATGGATTTTGGAGGGCAGATTTCACTGTGATAGGTTTAAGTTTCCATGTGACATTTAAAGACCCCCTGATGCACTCCTAGAGCAGATTTTTTGATCAGTCAATATTACACTTTTTTGGGCAAGGTGACCAAAAGATGGTTGTTTTGGCACATTTTTTTAATTTAATTTTGTTTTCAACATTCACCTTAGGGAGTAGATCATACCTAATTTGATACCTAATTTGTCTATTATTTGATATTTATTTTGGGTTTACGTAATAAAGGCATTTTTGAAAGAAAAACAATCATCTTTTTGTGTCTCCATTTTTTGAAAGCCATATTTTTTCATTTTTCAGGCGATTGTCTTATGTAGGGGCACATTTTTTTGCAGCATAAGGTGACGGTTTGATTGGTACTATTTCGGGGTACATACAACTTTTTTATCACTTGGTATTGCACTTTTTGTGATATAAGGGGACAAAAAATGGCTTTTTAGGAACATTATTTTTATGGTGTGCAACTGGAGGATGGGCCTCATAGGTCTCTGTAGCTGCCAGGTCCCAAGGCCTTTGAAAGGCTTGGGGCTGCCATGGCAACCATCAGGTGCCCATCATCTCAGCTGGATGCATCAGGACTCTCAGAAGAGGGAGTTCAAACCTACTGTATGCCACGGTCAGTGCTGACTGCAGCATATGAGGGGGTTAATCTAATGGTATTGGTGTTGTCACTGATTCTGATGGATGTAGCAGGGGCCCTAATGTCAGTAACATATGTACCCCTGCCGCTGATAAAAACCCCACATGTGGGGCAGGCGAAGGACCACAGGATGAGAAAGCTCATCCTGGTGTGCTAAGTACCTGCAGTTTAGAATGAACATTCTCATCCTAGGTCACTAAGGTTTTAAAAGCACAAAAGTATTATAGCAGCTTTCTTAATCCACGGTTAACTGTTTTTACAGTGTTGGGATTGGGACAACCCTCACACACTGTGGCTGTCAGACACTAAGGTGTCCCACAACTATGTTTAGGCAAGTGATCTTGGGCATTTTCAAGATATCAGTCACCACCACAACACCATAAGTGTGCTAGCTACCTCATACCAAAGCCATCCCCATCCATTAGTAGTACTTAGGCTTTTAGGGTACAACCACACGGTCATGAATGCACATATACAGATATAAGTTCTCCTCTTTTTTTGATTCACTTATGGTTTTGGTTTCCAAAACTGCATGCAGAAACATGACTGTGTAACCATATCCTCAATGGAACCTGTGTACCATGACCTACGAAGGACTTGAAGGGCCATACATTCAGTGCACAGATTTGGAAGGTATAATGAATATCTCTGGGAGATATTAGAAGTGTGAAAGTATAGGACTATGGCCACAGATGCCAACATGGGTGTAGTTGCTACTGTTGTTTTTGGAACACAGTGATATTAGTGCTGTAGGCATGAATGAGGTGGAAACACCGATGATGAAAGGACTGGGCAATATATTGCTACTGTATATATTATAATTAGAGATGAGCAAAGTATTCAGAATTCGATTGCTGTGCCGAATTTTACAAAAAATGTAGCTTTGCAACACATTTCTTTGTAAGTAGTGGGTGCAATGACAGGGAGCAGTGATTGCGCTGCTCCCTGTCATTGTACTCCTCAAATGTCGTGTTCATAGCTGATTGCGGGATCTGACAGTAATAACAATGTAAAATAAAAATTAAATCATACTTACCTCATCCATTTGCTTGCGACGGGCCGGTCGCCGGCATCTTGATTGAAAATCTATTACGAAATTTAATGCGATGGCATCATCATATCGGGCGGTGTGGTGACATCATACATCACTACGTACGGGATTTCGTGCGAGATCTTCAATCAAGATGGTGGCGGCAGGCCCATCATGGGCAAATGGATGAGGTAAGAATGTTTTATTTTGTTTGTTTTTTTTAACCACCATTCAGGGAAAATCGATTTGCTACCACAAAGCACAAGGAAATTCCTCTTCACGGCTAATCAAATTTTCCCTGAAATTCAAATTGAAGTCCACTTTGTGGACTTCAATTCACTCAACACTAATTATAATTATGGTAGGTTCAGTGAAGTTTGGGTTAACAGAAAACATCAAATATGAAGCCTTGAAGTCAAAGATGGGGAGGCTTTGCAGTGCCCTCTTACCTGGGTCAATATTTTCCCTCTCTGAGCAGGGTGTAGATGAATTGACCCTGGTGGCCAAATGTTTGTAAATTAAAGGGGTTTCTCCCGTGAGCGCCGAGGCCATCACTCAGCTTTTCATAGGCCAGTTACATCATGTTCATCGGTCACGTGGCCTAGAAGCAGCTCAGCCCCATTCAAGTGAATGGGGCTAAGCGCGATACCAAGCACAGCCGCTGTACAATATACGGCGCTGTGCTTGGTGAGCTGAGAGAAGGCCTTAGCTCTCACAGGAGCACCGGTGCCTTCTCAAACAGCTGATCGGCGGGGGTCCCGGGTGTCGGCCCCCCACCAATCACATACAGATGACCTATCCTGAGGATAGGTCATCAATAGTTAACTCCTGGAAAACCCGTTTAATTACCTTTACCTTGCCTGGAGTAGTGGAGTAGTGTGAACAGTATTATACAGTAATTTGGCTTCCAAACATCCCATACCAGAAACATACGTGGCTAGGGTTGATTTGATTGGCAAGCTGACACTATTTCCTGAGAAACAAAACTGCTATGACAAATTGGTTCACTCAGCACACAGGCAACGTTCCTTCTCAGTGATACGGTTCTTTGCAGTTTACTGGGTAGAGATCACCTCTGTAAATTAAATTGTCACTTTGTCTGCATGCCTCAAGGCATGCGGTTGAAAATTCCTCACTCATGTACAGAGGAATTTGAGGATTTCGCTCAGTTGGCTGCCTCCTCATTTGTCATGGCAATAAGCACCTCAGAGTCAGACTCAAGGGATCTCATTACCAAATATCTTTGTTGAGTTATTGCTAAAATTATGAAATGGTGACATTAGACATGGTTATAGTCATACAGTTGAGGTAACTTTCCTTCTGTTTGCTTTTGCAGATAAGGATGTGTTCTTGTGTACATACACATTCTTGTGTGTTACATAGTTATGGTCAAACAATCACTAATAAGGTGCACTGCGGCAGTAATGCAATTGACAATATATGGCTAAACCCTCACGCTGATGTTAAAATGAGACTTTCACCAATATATTCTTATAATATACCAGAGCCCGAGCACCGCGTCAAGGTATCACAGAGTGGCACGAGACCTAACACTAACCTGCCTAGCCATATGGGCAATTGCGGAAGGAGCATATAGGCCGACACACAGCAACCAACTCCTAGTTACCTACAGCGTGAGATCACACATGCAATGGGAAGAGGGAGGAGACTATTAGCCCCACCTGTCAATGACTCATATGACTCAGGCTGCACGAAGGCAGCAGCAGAAGGCAGTCAGCACAGAGTGGTGGGTGAAGAAAGCCATACTTGCCGTTGTGGGAATTTTTCATCAACTCGTCAGAGGATGTCAGTGTGGCTGTTTGTAGAATCTGTGAGCAGAAAGTGAAGCTTGGCCAGGGTGCTAATGTTTGCACCGCAGTCCTGCATCAACACAAAGTGGGCTGGGAAAACCTTGGCACTAATGTTGTTGTACAGCATAATGCAGAAACCACTGCATCTCCCAGTGGCCGGCATCCCTTGTTCAGAGGCCTCACCACAGAAAGTAGCTGTGTTTCCTTCCCATCAACTACTGGTATTAATGCTCCCCCTCCTCCTACTCCTCGTCAGTCGTTTTGGCAGCAATCAATCACCAAGGCGTTTGCAAAGAGACAACAGTATGCGTGCACTTGTCCAGCGGCACAGAAGCAAGGACGTGATCCTGGCCAAGTGTCTCGTAGTGCAGCCCCCCTCTTTCCATGTGGTTGATTCTGCACCTTTTAGAGAACTAATGACTTGTGTCGAGCCAAGGTGGACAGTCCCAAGCCGTCATTACCTCTCCAAAAAGGCTGTTCCATCCCTGCACACATATGTTGAGCAGAAGATTGGCCAGTCCTTGAGCCTGGCAGTTTCCACTAAATTTCACAGGAGTGCTGACGTGTGGAGCTATAACTATGGTCAAGGAAAATATATATCCTTTACGCCTACTGGGTAAATAGGTTCCTGCCCAGACATACCTGCATCTTGGCCAGGTGAAGACACTGCCACCTCTGCGTTCTCAAGCTCTGAGTCCTGAGCCAATGTCCTCCTCTGCCTTCTCATCCTCAACCGTGTTCTCAGCCTCCAATGCAGGCACAATTCGGAGTGCTACTCCAGCATACCACCTATGCAGAGCATGGTGTCACGATGTTCTGCACCTAGTTTGCCTGGGAGAATGGAGTCACACCAGGGAGGAACTGCTATGCGTCCTTCAAGAGGAAATTGAATCCTGGCTGTCTCCTCGCCATCTGAAGATCAGAACCATGATCACTGATAATGGTAAGAACATCGTCAAGGAGGGATGACCCATGTGCCCTGCATGGTGCACATCATTAATTTTGTTGTAAAGTGGTTCCTAATGTCTTCCACCCATCTGCAAGACATCCTGAAAATGGCTAGAAAATGGTGCATGCACTTCAGCCACTCTACCCTGCAAAACATGCCCTCCTTGAGCTGCAAAGGCAGTGACTGGGCTACTGTGTTGACTCCTTATGCGGTTTCCACCCTCACCACTCTGTGATGGAGCCACTATGTTGACTCATCTCGGTGTTGCCACCCTCTGTGAAAGGCCGCTAGTATCCCTGTTTGGTCTTCTTGCCATCAACATTTATTTTACCTTTCTTCTGATCTGTCAGAAGGATAGAAAAATGAAAAACACAACTGATCCTTTCTTTGGCGCATCTGTAAGGCCTCTATTACATGGTCCCTATTTTGGATCAGGATTTGTTCATGATTTGAAATCCAAAAGCAGGAATGGGTACAAAACACACAAAAGACATCCAAATATTCCAATCACGTGTCACCTCTGTTTTGGATCCACTCCGTTTTTTTTTCGCCTTAGCAAAACTAATCGATTACCGACCAAATGCTGACCATGTGAAGGCAAATGCTCAAAAGACAGGATCCGTTTATTTGGGGTTGTTTTTGTGATGGATCAGAAGAATAAACAGTGACATCAACACAAACCTGCTACTGATTCCGTCTCCATTCTGTTATGGGTCCTTTACTTGTATGAGCATGTAACAGAACATGTTTTGTAGCAATCTATGTGGAATCCGCAGATGGTATAAAAGGAGTGTGCTCTTTCTCTCTACAGTAGAATCTTGGGCCACTGCACAGTCCTTTATACCTGACGCTAACATTCACCTTTAAGGCTGAGCTAACACTTCAGTTATTTGGTCAGTTTTGGCCCTGTATCTGACCAAATAAATGAAGTGTGAAGTTATTCTAAGAGTGATGACTGTCACTTGCCTGTCATACTGACGCACAATAACTTTTTCACTACCACAGTGGACTAAGCATGCATGTTTCTGCTATGCACAGTTATGTACACCGATATATAGACTACCTGCAGCCGGGAAATAGGTGCATTTTAACACGCTTCGTGACAAATTAATTTGGATCAAATTTTTGAGAAAATTCGGTGAAGATTTGCACACCTATGTTTAGCTATTTTTTGCCATTTTTCTCTGTAGATCCTCTCATGCTCTGTCCGGTTGGATAGGGCCATTGATCAGTCATATTCAGGTCTCTCCAGAAATACTCGATTGGGTTTGAGTTAGGGGTCTGGTTAGGCCACTCAAGTACTTTCACAAAGTTGTTCCTAAGCCAATCCTGTGTTGTCTTGGCTAAGTGCTTAGGGTTATTGTATTGCTGGAAGGTGAACCTTCATCTCATTCTGAGGCCCGAAGCATTATGGATCAGGTTTTTAACAAAAATATCTCTGTAGTTTCTCTATTCAGCATTCCCTCAACTCTAACCAGTCTCTGTCCCAGTTACTGAAAAACACTCCCACAACATGTTCCTGCCACTATCATGTTTCACTGTAAGGATATGGCAGGGGATGAGAAGTGCATTGTTTCCTTCAGAAATGATGCTTAGAATTGAGACAATGTGTTTATTCTTGGTTTCATCAGACCAGAATCTTGCTTCTTACAGTTTGAAAGTCCTTTAAGTGCTCTTTTGCAAATTCCAGGTCAGCTTTTGCATGTCTTTTACTGAGGGGAGGCTTCATTCTGGCCTCTATGCCATAAAGCCAAGATCGGAGGAATGCTGAAGTGATGGTAGACCTTCTGAAAACATTTCCTATCTGCACACAGTTCCTTTGGTGCTCAAACAGCTTGACCATTGGGTTCATAGTCACCTCTGGTTACCAATATTCTTTTTCCTTGATTACTTAGTTTGGTGAGCAGCCAGCTCTAGGAAGCGTCCTGGTTGTTCTAAAGTCCAAACTTCTTCCATTTTAGAATTATGGAGGCCACTATGCTCTTGGGAACTTTTAGTGTAGCTGAACTTTTTTGTATCCTGTCTATGAGCTCTACAGGCCAGTATTTCCTCTTTATAGCTTGGTTTTTGCTCTGATATGTATTGTCAACTATGTTATTTTTTCACTTTCTCATTATAGGGTTTTGAGTGGAGATTGATGGGGGGGGGGGGACCTGAGTTTTTATTTATTTCTTTTTTTAATTTTAGCACAAGCCCACAACATACCAAAATTTGAAAAACAATTAAGGGTCTGAAGACTTTCCAAATGCACTATACACTACATATGTTTTATGAATCTAAATGCTTAAGGCAAAATCTTTCACAATCTAAATTATTTCAGGCATGATTTTAGTTACTTTATAACATTTTGTTTCAAATTACTGTAGCTAGTCACTCCCATTCATAATATAATCACACAATTCTTTTCTCATTTGACTATCATTAATCTTGCCAAAAGCTTATAACACCTGTCAACAGAACAGAAATGCTTGGATTTTATCCAAGAAAGTTTGTTTATCCATTTTGTGATTATGGAGTAATTTCAGCAACTTAGTAAGACTTCAAGTCTTTAATGCAAATGAAGATCATTTCTAGAGATGAGCGAGCATACTCGTCCGAGCTTGGTGCTCGTTCGAGTATTAGGGTACTCGTAAGTGCTAGCTGCTCGGATGAGTATCTTGCCATGCTCGAGGAAATGGCAACTTCCGCATTGTGCATTTTTGGCGCCTATAAACTCAGCCAATCACAAGCCAGGAGACTCTCCGGTACACCCAGCATCACGTGGGGCCCTTACATGTCGATAGCAGGGGTTGGCTGGCCTGATCAGGTGACCCTGGAATATACTACTGACTGGCCGCGGTGCTCGGCTCAGATGCTGTCTGGATGTCGTTAGGGATAGAGCTGCTGCGTTTCAGGGAGAGTGTTAGGGCCTGCATTTAGTTCTCTGTTAGGCAGGAATCACCCACAAAGAACCCAACAGCCCTTCTAAGGGCTGCAAGAAATTTTTTTTTGTCTCCTGGCTTGGCTGGCTGGCTGGCACTAGTAGTGCAGCTATCGCCATATATGACCCCCTTTTTTTTTTAATGTTATATCTCAGTGATACAAATCCATTTCACACAGCTGCGTGGAACCATTCTGTGTGTCACAGTTCAGTACACTCACTCCAGGTGACACTTTCTGTACGTCACTTAATACAACCAAGTCTTTTGCTGTCACGTATATAGCTTGATCCCAAAAATCTCTGTGCGACATTTGTCTTGGTCGCAGTCAAAATAGCCACCGTCAGCAGGGTGTCAGTTAGCTCTACGATAGTTTCTGCACGTCACGTTCCAAAAAAAACAAAACTACAAAAAAAAATTTGAAAAACAATTTTTTTTTTGTTGTTTTAGCTCAGTGATACAAATCTATTTCACACAGCTGCGTGGAACCATTCTGTGTGTCACAGTTCAGTACACTCACTGCAATCCGTATTTTCTGTCCAGGTGACACTTTCTGTACGTCACTTAATACAACCAAGTCTTTTGCTGTCACGTATATAGCTTGATCCCAAAAATCTCTGTGCAACGTTTGTCTGGGTCGCAGTCAAAATAGTCACCGTCAGCAGGGTGTCAGTTAGTTCTCTCCAAACAATTTTTCCGGAGGTCCACCTACAGGCCCTCTCTCCAAACAATTTTTCCAGAGTTCCACCTACAGGCCCTCTCTCCAGTTCCAGTTTCCAGTTTTATTTGCGCAAACTGCGTAAATTTTTTTTTTTGGGATAGGTGTGAAAAATAATATTACCTGCGTATCTATATTGCCCAACATTGGATACGGTAGCAATAAGAAGACCAAACACATGCTGCTCACAGGGTTCCGCAAATTCCTGGTCCACAATGTCAAGGAGCTCGAGGTTCTGTTGATGAGCAACAAGTCCTTCTGTGCAGAAATCGCCCACAACCTTCTCCTCAAAGAACCAAAAGACCATTGTGGAGAGAGCGGCACAGCTCGCCATCAAAGTGAGGAACCCCAACGCCTGACTGCACAGCGAAGAGAACGAATAAATATCTCTGTGGTTATTTGTGCTAAATAAAAGTTAAATAAACACAAAAAAAAAAATTGATCTGTTCCTGTGCCTGATCCACCCAAGTTGAATCTGTCCCATCATGAGAAAGTCCCCCCAAGGAGTCCCCACTGTAACTTGCTTCACTTTCAACTACCTCACCCCCCGACACCTGTGTCTCGCCATTGTCCACCACCTCCTCAGACAACACTGGTAAATCCCAACTGTCAGCACACGGAGACCACAAAAGGTCTTGCGAATTGGAGCAGAGAATGTTCTGGGGTAGCACATCAGAGAAGGGGTGACTATGGGGTTCCAGGGAGTACGTGACCACATGCAATCTCCATCTAAAAAGTCATACTGAGGCTCACCACCATGCTTTACACTGCAATCTTATTACTGAGGCTCACCACCATGCTTTACACTGCAATCTTATTGAAAGACAGACTCCTTGAAAGGATCATATAACATCAGGACAAACAAATCAATCCAGAGCTGTCTTTGGTTGCACTGCACTGGATTTGAAACATACATTTCAGTATGCATAGGCCTTGTAGGTAAATACAGACTATTTGAGCTGTTATCTCTCATATACAAAAGTCACTACTAGAGATGAGCGAGCATACTCGTCCGAGCTTGGTGCTCGTTCGAGTATTACGGTACTCGTAAGTGCTCGCTGCTCGGACGAGTATCTTGCCATGCTCGAGGAAATGGCAACTTCCGCATTGTGCATTTTTGGCGCCTATAAACACAGCCAATCACAAGCCAGAAGACTCTGCGGTACACCCAGCATCACGTGGGGCCCTTACATGTCGATAGCAGGGGTTGGCTGGCCTGATCAGGTGACCCTGGAATACACTACTGACTGGCCGCGGTGCTCGGCTCAGATGCTGTCTGGATGTCGTTAGGGATAGAGCTGCTGCATTTCAGGGAGAGTGTTAGGGCCTGCATTTAGTTCTTTGTTAGGAAGGAGTGATCTCACAAGAACCCAACAGCCCTTCTAAGGGCTAGAAGAAATTTTTTTTTGTCTCCTGGCTTGGCTGGCTGGCTGGCACTAGTAGTGCAGCTATCTGTCAGGGCTGGGATACACAGATAAGGGGTAAGTGATCCCTAAGCTTAATTCCAACCCCTTTCCCTGCCTATTGCCCGCTCAGGCTAACCCCTGAGCCGACAACCTGAAGACTGGAAATACACTAACAAAAGTGCGGGGGATGGGAAGACAAACAAGACAGACAAACAAGAACCAAATGGGTAGTCAGGAAGCCGCGTCAAAACCAGGAGAGTACGTCAGTAACAAAATCAGCAAGCAGAGAGAAGTAGTCAAAAAACACGCCAAGGGTCAAAGAACAAAAAGAGTCTAAACTGCAGAGCAAGAATGTCAAACCAGGTAGTAGCAAGGAAACTCCAAACACTGGCAGCTAGGTAAAAGTTAGAGGGCCTTAAATACCTAGCAGACCCCACCCAACCAGCTGACCGGGAGGAGAAGCAAGGAACAAAAACTTAACTCATGAGATACCAATGAACAGAAAATAAACAGACACTATATTGCTCGCGTTTTCCGGCGACCAGTAACAGGCCGCGAGCGAGAGTGCGCACCAGCCACGTCCCTGGCACTTATGACCGTTGCGCGCGTCCCCTGCCTGGGACGCGCATCCACAGCCAGAGACCGCTGGCTGGAGGAGGAGCCTGCCGAAATAGCGGACGAAGCCTGACCCCGGGCAACCACCTCGCCACCAGAGTCAGGGGCAGGACCAGCAGAACGGGTGCAATGACTGCCGGTCCTGACAGTACCCCCCCTCCAGGAGGGGCCTCCGGACCCTTAGAACTCAGAGATGGTTTAGAAGGATGACTCTGGTGAAACAATCTCACTAAGCGGGGTGCATGCACATCCCTAGCAGGGACCCAAGATCTATCTTCTGGACCAAATTCCTTCCAATGGATGA
>ONZH01025697.1:0-12061 GCA_900303285.1 Rhinella marina
ATAATGACTTATAATGCTGTGTGTCTCTGCCTGACCTGAAGTTAATGAATTGTACTGACGGCATCATTATAAATCAACGCTGTGTCTCTCTGACGACATCCTCTGCAATGATGCGGTCAGTACAGTTCATTACACTTCAGGTCAGAGACACACACATTATAAGTCCTTATAAATGCCATGCAGTCCCGGTCACAGGAGCAGGGTTCACTACTGGAATTCAACCTCCCACGTGGAGCAAGTGAACCTGCTTGCTGAACCGGCTTAGTTTCATACAACGCTAGCTTCAGTTCAATTTTGGACCCCCGATCTCTTATAACAAACGCGGGGAGCTCAGGGCATTTTATTCAGAAATCTCTGATTTCCCATAACACGACGGCATCAACAAAATCAAACCTGAATATCAAGTTTGTGTTTTTTCTTTTTGTATCCCCCGTTGTATATGTATTTTTTTTGGCAAAATTTCCATAATCATGTGACAATGAATCGTATCTACAGAATGCAAAAAATTCCATGAGAAAACAACTGGTGCAAGGGATGAAGGGTGAAGAAAAATTAAAAAAAAAAAAAAAAAAAAATCCACCAAAATAATTTAAGAAGGTCCATCTGACTGATAATAAATTAGTCAAACAAGTAACAACACATTACAGAACAAAGGTATTTACACATGTTGACCTAGTAGTGAGTTCCTGTAGCATACTTGTGTTTCAAAGTCTATAGCTTGCTTGAGTAATCGCTGGTAAAAAAATGCAGCTACATGCTAGCAGAAAAGGCTCAGTGAAGAAAAAAGAAAGACAGAAGTTAAGAAACGCATACAAGTAGACTTGGTTTAAAGGGGTTTTACAGAAGTATATAATAATGACTTAGGCTCATGCACACGACCGTATTTTCTTTCAGTGTCCGTTCCGGTGTTTTGTTTTTTGTTTTTTTTTGCAGCCCGTATGTGAACATTCAATTCAATGGTCAACAAAAAAAACGGAAAATGATTCTGTGTGCATTCCTTTCCATTCCTCAAATAATAGAACATGTCATATTCTTGTCCATTTTGTTGACGAAGCAACACGGACGTCACATGGATGTCATTTTTTTTTTTTTTTTTTGCGGACCGCAAAATACATTTGCCTCATGTGCATGAGCCCTTATCCCCAGGATAGATTATCAGTAAGTGGTGCATTCACATCACGTTTAGCTTTCCGTTCTTCTTGTTCTGAATCAGTTATCATCCGTTTGCACCATTTCCGTCTGAGATGCGTTTTTTTTTTTAGATGGAACAAAAGTACTGCATGCAGGACTTTTTTCCCCCCCTTTAAAAAAACAAAACAAAACATGGATCTCAGACGAAATGACAACTGGATCTTTTTTTTTTTTACTGGATCCTATTTTTATTCATTCTCTTTCTGACGAATCAGAAGAACGGAAAGCTAAACAGTGATGTGAATGCCACCCTATCTGATCGAAAGAACAGCTGAAGACGCTGCTCGCTCCTGTGAGCTCTGCGACTGCCTCACAGCGCCAACATTGCATAGTGCTGTACTTGGTATTGCAGTCAGCCCCTATTCACTCAAATGGCACGAGCTGCACATAAGCCATGTGACTAATGAATGTGACATCACTGGTCTACTGCCCACCAAGGAGCTGATCAGCAGGGGTGCAGGAGTCGGACGCCCACCAATCAGATACGGGTGGCTTCTGAGGCTAAGACATCAATAGCTTTTCCAGGATAACCTTAATTTCTGAAAACCCATAGTCATGGACGCTTAACTATTCTTGCCCCGGAAAACCCCTTTAAATCAGGGCATCTAGAACATGGGATAATAGAGGGGAGTACTTAGGCTCTATTTACACATGCAGGATCCGCTGCAGATTTTCCATCTGGATTTGTAGACAGAAAATCATCAGTATATCACACTTGCTGTAAAAGTAAATTATATATATTTTAACAAACTTCATGCCCCACGCTGAGGAAAAAAAGCTGCACGGAAATTGATGTGTGGTGTGGATGTCAATTCTTTCTGCGGATTTGTCTCGTGTGCTTGTTCCTAATGATAACTCCACAAACTGCAGACAAATAGTACAGACTCCGCACTGAAAATCTGCAGCTATTTATGGCACGTGGACTGGGTTTTAAAACAATCTTTGAGCACCTGAAAAAAGCCCTACTGAAATAATGGAGGGCATAAGGCGGTGGTTCTAAGCCGCAGTGTAAAAATTCTATTATTTCAAAGGGTGCGTCACCCAATGTATATCCGCACCATAACAGGTCAAAATCTGGATATAGCTCTTGCAGGTGTAGACAGGCATTCCACTGCAAATCCATGATGGAAAAAGTCTGCAGCATATGGACTAAGGATGCCTAAAGAAATGCGCACGTTTTTTCCGTGCTAAAAACAAACAAACAAAAAAAAAACGCAGTGTACTACAGTACCAGCAAAGTGCATGAGATGAGACAGGGTTCATGTACACACTGCTTTTCTCTCAGGTGTGGATCTTGATATCTGCAGCATGTCATTGTTGTTGCGTTTTTGCTTGTGCAATTTCACCCTTTTCAATAAAATGGTGAGGTTTGCAAGAATATCTGCACAAAAAAAAAAAAAAAAAAAATCATAATACAGATTTATGTGTTTTTTTTGTGCAGCTTTGGTGCAGATTTTCTACACACAAATCTGCAGTGTATCGGCAGTAAGGCCTCTTTCACACCAGCGGAGCACAGATCAGGCAGGTAAAGGGTGCCGCCCGGATCCATGCTTCCGCAGGGACACGTGTGGGGCCGGAACTGCGCTCCGGCCCCACACGTCACACAGCACATACGCACAGACTTATACACATACAAATATACATACATACTTACATGCTCCCGGCAGGTCTCCACAGCGCAGGAGCAGCAGGACGGCGCGCACATAAGACGATTCCCCACAGCGCCCTCTGCTGGGCGCCGGGTGAATTGTCCTATGTGTGCGGCCGTCCTGCTCCTCCTGCGCTGTGGAGACCTTGCTGGGAGCATGTAAGTATGTATGTGTATATGTCTGTGTATGTATGTATGTATGTATGTGACGGATCCGTTCACCATTGTGTCACACCAAACGGATCCGTCCCCATTGACTTTCATTGGGGGTCATGACGGATCCGTCTTGGTGTGGATGCCGGCTTTCCGGAGCATTCCGTTGTGTTCAGTTCAGTTTTGTCCCCATTGACAATGAAATGGGGACAAAATGAAAGTGTTTTTATTCCAGTATTGAGCCCCTATGATGGAACTCATACCGGAATTATAAACGCTAGTGTGAAAGTAGCCTTAATCTGGGAGTACAAGTTACTGATTAGCTGTGGATTTTCTGCAGCACAAAAAAAGCAAAAAACAGGAAGCATGCGCACGCTGCGGATTCTGTTGCAGAAAAGCTGCAGATTAGACGCGGTTTCATTCTTTGCATTTGAAAGGGAGAAATCCCTGTGAAATCTGCAGTATAAATTGACACGCTGCTGATTTAAATCCGCACAAAAAAGGTCAAAAACCGTGACTGAGAATTTCTGAAGCTCATTCACCATTGGCTGGTAAACTGTACAAAAGCTGTGCAGAGTTGCCACAAGGAAAAATCCTGGCCGTCCAGCATCATTTCATGCTTGTCAGCCTTAGGGCCTCATGCAGACTAGCTGACTCGTTTGAGGTATTTTTGTTTGCGTCCATCTCTTATCGTTGTTTTTCTATAATATAGACAGGTATGCGGGATAGCGGATTTCATCGCTTCAGGGGTACGGATAGTTAACCTGCCGTGGTGTGCATGGTTCCATCCTTTCTTACTCGGTTATTCCGTGTCGTATGCAAGAGATTCCGAGAGAAAAAACAAACCTGTGCCCAGTATCAGTCTCAATCCCTTGCTTCCCAAATTCAGGAACCTATTAGTGTGTTAGGACAGGCAGGGTTTTTGGTCATCATGCTCTGGTGTCCGTGCTTCGCGCCTGCGGTTCGGCAAGTCCACATTCGGTAGGAGAGGCAGAGAGCATTTCGGCTGGCTTCACTCACGCGTGCGCAGACGTTCCGGACATTACTCCGCGCGGCGAACAGTGTGATATAAGCCCATGTTCTCACATCGCGGGCAGCGAATCTCTGGTTGACTGAGAAGGAAGGCGAACACAGTGAGGAAGCCGCGAGCCCCCAAAGGCAAGCAATACAGGACCCCTTACACTAACCGCCTGCGCAAATTACAGTAACCAACAGAAAAATGACGACAGGTGACGCGCGTATTCAGCCGGACAGGGCCGGAGCAGAGCAATAGGAGCGAAAGACTCCGGGCCCTAGTCCATCACAACAAAAGGGGCGTGAATTCGTTGGGAAAGCGACAAAAAAATATACAAGAGCTGCAGGTGAAAGTTACCGGTTTGCACCATAGTAAGCATTCAATTCGCATACCACACATTTGTTATTTCACAGAAGCAAAAAAAAAAAAAAAAAAAAAAAAAAAAAAAAAAAAGAATTCAATAAAACAAAAAAAAATTCCCAAAAGCGCTGCATGGTAGAACTTCAAAAACATAAAACACGGCGGCCCTCAGTTAAAATAAACGAATTACATCACGTTTGGAGATCCGTAACACGGCATCTGAAATTCATCTGTGTATTCCCACAAAACTCTGCTGTGACGAATTTTGGAGTTGCTCCGATGCCGGCCACTCTTTTCACAGTAGGAACTGTCCGCTGCAACCGGTGACCGCTCAGTTGTGCTTGGTCTGGATGATTAGTATGGAGTGCTAGTGACAAGTGTCCCACTCTGGGGTTGGGACCACCTTTAGGACGAGCACATGCAGACGTCTTTACATTTGCGTTTATCCATCTCACTGAGTAGGCTGTGCCAATTTCGTGATGGAGAAAGCCATAGTATGCGCACGACTAGAATGAGTGGAAATTCTGAGGCCTAGCCCATGATATTATACCTTGTAGATGGTATTTATCTTATCGATTACCAATGGTGTTTTTTATTGAAACGTGGCGGAATCAGCCCAACGGCAGTTAAATCAAAAATGGAGACGAGATCGCTTTTTATGGGTGAATCAGAACTCCGAAACACACGAATAGTCCTTTTGTCACGCATCGGACAAGGAGTGCGTGGGATGTCAGGAATATGCACAAAGGAGAGTCTGGGTATTCTGTGGACCGTTTGTTTTTACGGTCGTTGGCATGAGGCTAGAGCTGATCTGGATTTAGCGGTTTTCCAGTGTGGGATTTGTGATCATGGTAGCAGGAAATGGGCTTCGCTTTGTATGATTTTTGCACCTTTATCTAGTTAGGGATTTTTTTCAGAGGTGTGGTTTTTTCGTCGGCTATTCTCGATTTTCAATCGCAGAATGATTTGACGCTAAATGGAGTTTTTTGCACAAAAGAAAAATCCGCAGAAGAATTGAAATAAATAGAATAATTCGTGCAGTTTTTTTTTAGTGGGCATGAAGTTTGTTAAATATTATAATTTACTTTTACAGAGTGTGATATGTGGATGATTTGTTAAATAAGATGAGAAAATGCAGCGGATGATGTGTAAATGAGTAAGTTATTATTATATGTTAGATGCCCTGATTTAAAGGGTTTGGGGCAGAATGTTAAGCGTCTTTATGGGTTTCAGAATTAAAGGGGTTTTGGAAAGTATTGGTCTTATAAGTAGGACGTATCAGATTGGTGGCTGACTCTGGAAGCCTGTGATCAGATGATTCAATTCCATTGTCACATTTATGTCTGGCTTTGTGCAGGACTGTAAATGCATGAATAACCAATACCCATATGCTGTAATGGGCTGTGAGGCAGTCGCAGAGTACAGCGACGCAGCGTCTCACTGTTCTTTTCAGATCAAGTGCATGCACATCACTGTTTGCTTTTCGTCTAACTGTTCGTCAGAAAGAGAACTGTAAAATAGGATCCAGTAAAAAAAAAAAGATCCAGTTGTCATTCCGTTGAGATCCATGTTTGTGTTTTGTTTTAAAGGGAAAAAAGTCCTGCATGCAGTACTTGTTTCATCCATCTAAAAAAAAACGCATCTCAGACGGAAATGGTGCAAAACGGATGTACTGATCAAGAAAAAGAACGGAAAGCTAAACGGTGATGTGAATGCACCACTTCTGATATCTATCCTGGGGATAAGGGCTCATGCACATGAGCAATGTATTTTGCGGTCCGAAAAAAAAAAAAAAAAAATGACATCCATGTGACGTCCGTTTGCTCCGCAACAAAATGGCAAGAATATGACATGTTCTATTATTTTGAGGAATGGAAACGGAATGCACACAGAATCATTTCGTTTTTTTGTTGACCCATTGATTGAAATGGTTCCACATACGGGCTGCAAAAAAAACAAAAAAACAAAAAACCCGAACGGACACTGAAAGAAAATACGGTCGTGTGCATAGCCTAAGTCATTATTATATTACTTCTGTAAAACCCTTTAAAAACCAGTCTACAATTGTAGCGTTTCTTATACTTCTGTCTTTCTTTTTTGCATTCACTGAGCTTTTCTGCTACATGTAGCTGCATTTTTTTTACCAGCGATTACTCCAAGCACAGCTATAGACTTTGAAACACAAGTATGCTACAGGAGACGTCACTATAGGTCAACATGATGTAAATACCTTTGTTCTGTAATGTGTGTTACTTGTTATGACTAATTTATTATCAGTCAGATGGACCTTCTTAAATTATTTTGTGTGAGATTTTTTTTTTTTTTTTTTTTTTAAAAAATTTTTCTTCACCTTCATCCCTTGCACAGTTGTTTTCTCATGGAATTGCATTCTGTAGATAAACGATTTCATTGTCACATGATTATGGAAATATTTGCAGAAAAAAATACTAAACGGGGGATACAAAAAGAAAAAACACAAACTTGATTTCAGGTTTGATTTTGTTGATGCCGCGTGTTATGGGAATCAGAGATTCTGGAAAAATGCCTGAGCTCCACCGCGTTTGTTATAAAGATCGGGGGTCCAAAATTGAACTGAATGCTAGCGTTGTATGAAACTAAGGCCAGGTTCAGACAAGCAGGTTCACTTGCTCCACGTGGGAGGTTGAATTCCAGTAGTGAACCCTGCTCCTGTGACCGGAACTGCATGGCATTATAAGGACTTATAATGCTGTGTGTCTCTGACCTGAAGTGTAATGAACTGTACTGACCGCAATCATTGCAGAGGATGTCAGGCAGAGAGACACAGCGTTGATTTATAATGATGCCGTCAGTACAATTCATTACACTTCAGGTCAGGCAGAGACACACAGCATTAATAAGTCATTATAATGTGATGCAGTCGGGTCAAAGGGGCTCGTCTGAATAGGTTTTTGGATAATCAAGTGGTTGAAAAAACTCAATACTGATAAGGCTACTTTCACACCAGCGTGGATCCGTCATGTATCAGCAAAAACGCTTCCGTTACTGATCTGCATCCGTTATGAACGGATCTGGTTTGTATTATCTTTAACATGGCCAAGACGTCATGAACTCCATTGAAAGTCAATGGGGGATGGATCTGTTTTTCGATTGTCAGAGAAAACGGATCCGTCCCATTGACTTGCATGTGGGGCATGACGGATCCATCTTGCTCTGCACTACATCGCGGACAGAAAAACGCTGCTTACAGCGTTATGCTGTCCGTGATGGGGACGCAACCAAACGGAATGGAATGCTTTCTGGTTCATTCGTTTCGTTCAGCTCAATTTTCTCCGCATTGACAATGAATGGGGGTCAAAACAGAAGCGTTTCCCTCGCTATTGAGATCCTATGACGGATCTGAATAGCGGAAAGGGAAAGCGCAGATGTGAAAGTAGCCTAAAACAGATGTTTCTGCCTACCAAAGAGTTATCACCATTCCACCTGCAGCGGATGCTCTTTATGCACTGCTTTTCCAAACGTATTCACTCCCCCTCAGTTTTTCTGCTTTTCTTGCATTAAATATATTCTTAGGGGGAAGGGGGTGTACCATTTGATTTACCCACCACGCTCACACTTTAAAGAGCACCTGTCACCACTCCTGACATGCCTGTTTTAATAGCTTCATGCATTCCCCATGTAATAACAATTCTGGAACATCTATTCTTATGGCTCTATGTTGTGCCATTCCTTTATTATTTGCACTAGAAGTTATGAATGAATTGCTATTTGCCTTCAGTAAGGGAACAGAGGGGAGGTAACAAGTTGGGGGTGTGTACTGCATGCACAGTCTGAACATGACAGCACTGATTGGCTAGAGTCAGACTGTGCAGGTACACACCCCCAACTGGTCACCTCCCTCTGTTCCTTTACTGAAGGCAAATAGCAATTCATTCATATCTTCTAGTGCAAATAATAAAGGAATAGCACAACATGGACCCATAAGAATAGATGTTCCAGAATTGTTAGTATGTGGGGAATGCATGGAGCGATTAAAAGTCCTGTTTAAAGGTGCAAAATATTTTTTGCTGTGAAACAAACAATAAGGCAAAAAAAATTAAAACACAAAACTTTAAAGGGAATCTGTCACCCCCTTCTTACTAGTAAAACTACCTGAAATGGCCATCAGTACGTGTTAGCGCCATTTCTGATCATATCTGTACATCACCAGAATAAGGACTTTTAGGCCCCTTTCACTGAAGTGAGTTTTCTGCATGGGGCAGTGCGTGGAGTGAATGCATAGCCCCCGCACTGAATCCTGACCCATTTATATTCTATGCTCATTTATTCAGGTATATCATTTCTGCATTAACGTTAAATTCAAAACATGTTCTATATTTTTGCTTTTTTCAGCAGCCAAGGTCCCATAGAAGTGAATGGGGCTTCAGTGAAAAAACGCATTGCATCTGGATGTAACCTGGATGCAGTCCGGACGCAATGCGTTTTTTACTGATAATTTCTGATTTTTTATTTTCTCCCACCCGTGTGAAAAACGCATCAAAACTTTTTTACCCGCGTGTTAAAAAAACAAACAAAAAAAAAAACAACTGAACACAATCACAGCCAAAACTGGCTGAACTTGTGAAATGGTGCAAATTTCACTGAACGCATCCTGATACAATCCGTATCGTTCGTGTCAAAGAGGCCTTATTCATATGCAAATCTGCTCCAAAGTGTCCAGCTGGGTGGGCCTTCCTTTTCAAAATGCCTAAGCCCTCCCCTGATGCCTGCTTCTCCCTTAAAGGGTTTCTGTCACCACCAGATTTGGGCATACTAAACAGGATGGCATTTGCAATGTGCAAATGCCACCTGATGCCCAATCTGGTTTTCTTACAGTAATCAGATGAGCCGTTTGTCTTAAAAAAAGCACTTTTATAATATGTAAATTAGGCGTACTAGGTGCAAGAGGCGTTTACCTTGCACCTAGTAATCGCCGTGTTCCTACCTCTAGTGCCGCCTCCTTCTTCCTGATTGACAGGGCCAGGCAGCAGCTTGCTCGATGAGCTGCCGGCCCTGACCTCGATCGAAAATCCCGCGCCCTGCGCCGTGTAGGCTAAATTCTGCGCAGGCGCAGATAGTTCACCCGGCCGCGCCCGGCTCCTGCCTCTCTCACTGCGCCTGCGCCGTGCGGAGTAAAAGCGGCGCAGTGAGACCCGGGAGTCGACGGAACTCACTGCGCCTGCGCCGCTTTTACTCCGCATGGCGCAGGCGCAGTGAGAGAGGCAGGAGCGGGCGGCCGGGTGAACTATCTGCGCCTGCGCAGAATTTTAGCCTACACGGTGCAGGCGCGGGATTTCGATCGAGGTCAGGGCCGGCAGCTCATCGAGCAAGCTGCCTGGCCCTGTCAATCAGGAAGAAGGAGGTGGCACTAGAGGTAGGAACACGGCGATTACTAGGTGCAAGGTAAACGCCTCTTGCACCTAGTACGCCTAATTTACATATTATAAAAGTGCTTTTTTTTTTAAGAAAACGGCTCATCTGATTTACTGTAAGAAAACCAGATTGGGCATCAGGTGGCATTTGCATATTGCAAATGCCATCCTTGTTTAGTATGCCCAAATCTGGTGACAGAAACCCTTTAACCTCTCAAAACTTCCTCCCTCTCCCCTGATGTCATGGTGCTTCCATACCAAATCTGCAGGCGCCCACTGATGCTCTTCCAGCGCTTGCGTGCTACATTCCCTATTTCTTCGGGGATATGTTCTGCACAGGTGCCAGGGACCTACGCCCTTGACCATCAGAGGGCGCCTGCACGGTATTTAGGATTGAAGTGCTGTGAAGTCAAAGGAAGCATCGGTGGGAAAAGAAAGGTAAATCTTTCTAGCTTTGAGTCCGATTTTGCTTATGAATTAAAATGTTCTTCTGAGCTTTCACTGCACCCACTGGTGACTTACAGATGTGATCGGAATGGTGTTAACATGTACCGATGGCCATTGCAGGTAGTAAAAAAGGGGGTTACAGATTCCCTTTAATAATGCATATAAGTATTCACAACACCTTTTGCTGCAATTGCAGATGGAAGTCTCTTGGGGTATGTCTATTAGCTTAGCACAGGGATGCTCAACCTATGGCTCTCCTGGACAGCCTACACCAGGGGATGATGGGAGTTGTAGTTTTACAACAGCTGGAAGGCCGCAGGTTGAGCATCCCTGGCTTAGTACATCTAGTCGCTGAGGTTTTTTGCCCATTCTTCCAAGCAAAAACTGCTTCAGCTCCTTGTAGTTAGGTCTGATTCACATGACCATAGACCTGGTCCGCGTGTCAGCTGCATCTCCCGACCTGATTGTGTTCCAGGGTTGTGCGCCCACAAACCAGCAGTAAAATGCATTTAGGGACTCAATAAAGAGTCATTTTACTTCTGGTCGGTAGGAGCAAGTGAGTATGAAGATAAAAATGACATAATCAGACTTGGCGTCACTTACATTATACAACACTTACTCTAGTTTGGCGGGTATTTCGGAGCCGAGAGATTCCTTTAAATATCCACAAGTGAGTTAATGTTTGGTTTTGCAGGTAAGTTTCAGTTTTGTTGAGAACCATGACCACTTGCAGCAAAATCACAATATCTGTGTGGGGTGTTTGGTCGATCAGGAGTCGCTGGTGTATCTATAACGTTATGTGACTGTCAGTATAAGGGTCCGGCTACATGGCAGTATGTTGTGTGACACAAAGGGGCATGGCGACATTTGATATAATTATTTCAATGCGTGTCGCGCAATGTGAGATGTCACATGTTGATACTGCAACGTGACCGTCTCAGAAAAAATCAGACTAAGGGTACATTCACATGTCCGCAGAATGTATCTGCATCCGTTCCGTGAAATTGCGGAACGGGTGCGGACCCATTCATTTTCAATGGGGCCACAAAGAATCGGACGGCACACAGTGTGCCGTCCGCATCCGCACTTCTGGTCCGCAGCCCCGCAAAAAAATAGAACATGTCCTATTCTTGTCCGAATCCCACGGACAAGAAAAAGCATTTCTATTATAGAGAGCCGTCCATGTGCGGTCCGCAAAATGCGGAACGCACATGGCCGCCGGGTGTCCGTGTTTTGCAGAATCCGCAATTTGCGGACCGCAAAACACACTCTGATGTGTGAATGGACCCTTAGATGGAGCAGTTGCTGCATGTAACATGTCCCATAGCGAGACCGTTCATATTAATTACACGAAATGTCGCTGGACCCAAGAGGCAAAATCTGAAACATAATGAGGGCGTCATGCACACAAGCTTATCTTGTATCCGTATCTGATCGGCATTTTTTTTGTAGATTGCACACGAACCCATTTATTTCTATGCGTCTGCAAAACGACCCATACTCGGAGTCATCCGTGTGGCTGTCTTCATCCGTGTGTCTGTTTTGCAAAAAGATAGAACATGTCCTATTACCTGGCCGCAAATTTTGGACATAGGCCCGTTGAAGTTTTGCAAGAAAAATGGAGGCGACACGGATGTCCTCTGTATTTTGTGGATTGCAAAATGGATAACGGTTGTGTGCATGAGGCCTAAGCTGCCATGGCCTGGTTCTGCAGCATGTCATCTCTCCTGTGTATAATGAGGGGGCAGCAGTTCTGTTGTGTTGCTAGAGGCCATAGATCAGGGATCAGCAACCTTCGGCACTTCAGCTGCTGTGAAACTACAACTCCCAGCATGCACACCTATTTGCCTATTCTTG
>ONZH01025698.1:0-15273 GCA_900303285.1 Rhinella marina
AAACTTTTTTATTTATGTTTTAATACAAGTTATATAGACTTTTTGATTCAATATATTTTTAGATTGTATAGCAGGTCCTCATGATCCTCCATTATTCATGAGACTTCATGTTTCTCAGTTGAGTTGTTCCCCCAATAAACAATACTGCCATATAGTGCCTCAGAATTAAATGGTAAAAGTTCTGTCTGCCTGCAGCCACCAGTAGGGGGAGCTCACGGCATACATTTGTATTCTTACATCTCCTTTTGAAGTACATGGAGCAGTCTAAAAACGTAAGCAGCGTATTCCACTTTGTGGCAGTCTCTAGGAGCCTTACAGGAGATCTCCCCTTTTTTCCTTCGACACCAGAACAACTCAGGCAAGTATGATTACCAGTCACTCTAATGACTTTGCTAAACAGCGTCCCCAGCAAACAATACTGGCAGCAGAGTCACGCGCGTAGACAGTGCCTCCCTTAACATAGTATGAAACGATACAGCTTTGGATGCCATAGGGCGGTGTTCACCACAAAGCTCCAAATCACATTATGCATACACATGCAGCAAGCTCCACCTAGTGGCTGCTCTTTGCAGGCAGATTACCTTCTCTGCCGGGAGTGTGGAAGGTCTCCTTGATCTCTGGACACCTCTGAGCAGTCTGGGAGAGTGGACGAGTATGGTTTACAGTCACTCTGTACTTAGTGTAATGGAAACCACTGAGGCCCTGGTGAGGTTGTGCTTGGGCACTGCAGCCAGTTTGACTAAGCAGAGCTTCAGTAAGTGAAGAGGATGGGACGAGGCAGCAGCCTGAGCTCCTGATGAGACTATTGGTGAATTGTAGACTACCAGAGCACCTGGTGGTTATTATAAGACACCCTCAACACTGGTATAAACAAAACAGTGAACGGATTATTGTTACATTGTTACCAACTCCTCTTCTTAGTTGTTCCTTTAGCTCTGTTATGATGTATGATATCGATGGATATTAATTGCTGTCATGGAAAAATTTGCCAAAAAAAAAAAAGAATCCTTATGCCAGTAATTACAAGGCATATGAGGGAGTGCGCAGGGCGGCATATGTTTCAGCAAGTACCGTAATTAGTGCACATACAGCTGTTTCACCAGATAATTGGTGGTCTCGGGTAGTTATTTTACACTTGCCAAGCCTGACGGGAAACAGCGTTAGTCATGGATCTGCCTCATTAGCCATTGTGATACAAGTGACAGAACCGGAACATTGTGGTCGTAGAGGATGTAATCTCCGTGGGGGCCCAGATATTTGTCAGAAGCTAAGCTTTAAGGAGGACCTGTCACTCCGTGTAAACAGCGAGGACTGGGGGAGCATCAGAAGTCACGGCTTGTGAGATTTGTAATGTTGTTCTACAGTAGGTACCAGCTGGTGATCTGGTAGTTCGAGTCCTTCTTCAGTGTAGGATGATCCAGTGATCTAATGTCCACCCCCCAGTGAAGGGTTCTGACCAGTCTTGTTATTTCACTGTCCGCCCCTGTTGTTTCATAGGCTTAGTATCAATCTGTATTTCAGGTGTCATCTCCTGTGATCCAGTGATTAAATATCCATCACTTGTGATCTCAGTGTCTACACCTAGTGATCCAGTAGTTTACTGTGGAGTCACAAGTGGTCTGGTGGTTCGTTTTTCATAAATGTGGTCTCTTTACCTGCTATGTTGATGTGATGATACTTTACCCATCCCTGACAGTCCACTGTGCGTTCCTTGGTGATCTAGTGCTGCGTTGTCCATCCCTTGTGATATAATGGTACATTCCTCATCCCTGGTAATCTAGTGGTGCCTTGATCTAGCGGTGCATTCTTCATCCCTGGTCATATGAGTGGTACCTTTTACCATCTTTGGTGATATAATGGTACATTGTCCATTCCTAGTGATCTAGTGGTGCCTTGTCCATCCTTAGTGATCTGGTAATGCATTGTCCATCCCTAGTGATGTAGCATTGTCTGTCCCTAGTGATCTGCTTCTGTGTTGTTCATCGCTGGTGATCCAGTTCTGCATTGTTCATCCCTGGTGATCTAATGGTGCATTACCCATCTCTGGTTACCTTGTGGTGCATTATCTGTCCCTAGTGACCTAGTGGTACATTGTTCATCTGTAGTGATCTAGCAATACATTGTCCATCCCTGGTGATCTAGCAGTGCGCTCTCCATCCCTGGTGATTTAGTGTCTGATTGTCTGTCCCTGGTGATCTAGTGTCTTAGTGTCCATTCCTGGTGATCTAGTAATGCGCTCTACATCCCTGCTGTTCTAGTGTCTGATTTTCTGTCCCTGGTTATCTAGTGTCTTAGTGTCCATTGTTGGTGATCTAATGTCCATCTCTAGTGATCTAATTGTGCATTGTCTGTCCCTAGTGATCTAGTGGTACTTTGTACATCCCTGGTGATCTAATGATGCTCTGACCATCCCTGGTGATCTAGTGGTGCATCATCCATCCCTGGTGATCTAGTAATGCGCTCTACATCCCTGCTGTTCTAGTGTCTGATTGTCTGTCCCTGGAGATCTAGTGTCTTAGTGTCCATTCCTGGTGATCTAGTAGTACATTGTCGATCCCTGGTGATCTAGTGGTGCATCATCCATCCCGGGTAATCTAGTGGTACAGTGCCCATCTCTGGTTATCTTGTGGTTCATTATCTGTCCCTAGTGACCTAGTGGTACATTGTTCATTTGTAGTGATCTAGCGACACATTGTTCATCCCTGGTGATCTAGTAATGCGCTCTACATCCCTGCTGTTCTAGTGTCTGATTGTCTGTCCTGGTGACCTAGTGTCTTAGTCTCCATTCCTGTGGATCTAGTAGTGTATTGTCGATCCCTGTGATCTAGTGGTGCATCATCCATCCCGGGTGATCTAGTGGTGCATTACCCATCTCTGTTATCTTGTGGTGCATTATCTGTCCCTAGTGACCTAGTGGTACATTGTTCATCTGTAGTGATCTAGTGGTACATTGTCCATCCCTGGTGATCTAGCAATGCGCTCTCCATCCTGGTGATCTAGGTCCTGATTGTCTGTTCCTGGTCTAGTGTCTTATTGTCTGTCCCTAGTGATAGTGGTACATTGTCATCTGTAGTGATCTAGCAACACATTGTCCATCCCTGGTGATCTAGCAATGCGCTATCCATCCCTGCTGTTCTAGTGTCTTATTGTCTGTCCCTGGTGATCTAGTGTCTTAGTGTCCATTCCTGGTGATCTAGTAGTGCATTGTCCATCCCTGGTGATCTAGTGTCTGATTGTCTGTCCCTATGATCTAGTGGTTCGTTGTACTCCTGGTGCTCTAATGATGCTCTGACCATCCCTGGTGATCTAGTGTACAGTGGCCCATCTCTGTTTATCTTGTGGTGCATTATCTGTTCCTAGTACCTAGTGGTACATTTTCATTTGTAGTGATCTAGGTGACACATTGTCCATCCCTGGTGATCTAGTAATGCGCTCTCCATCCCTGGTTGATCTGGTGTCTGATTGACTGTCCCTGGTGATCTAGTGTCTGTGTCCATTCCTGGTGATCTCTAGTGATCTACGATAATTGTGCATTGTCTGTACCTATGGATCCAGTGGTACATTGTCCATCCCTGGTGATCTAGTGATGCTCTGACCATCCCTGGTGATCTAGTGATGCTCTGACCATCCCTGGTGATCTAGTGATGCTCTGACCATCCCTGGTGATTGTGATGCCCATCCCTTACGATCTAATGATGCATTGTCCATTCCTGACAATTCATTATATTATTATGCATTCACTTGGAGTCCATTGTCAACCTCTGGTGATCCAGGCATTAATTCTGGGTCCCCGAGTGATGTAGTGCCCTTGGGCCTGCAGGTGGCACTGTTGCTATTGATATACATACGGGGTAGATTGGGGGCTTACACGGCCATATGTTTCATGTTATAGTTTCCCTTTGGCATCATCTTTACCTTATAATATTTTAAAGGGAGTCTTCACCGTTTTTCACCAGGCTGTTCAACGTTCTGCGCTAATATCTTAATATATCATCAAAGCAATTGAAGCTTTGTTTTTCGGATACAGAGCTCTGAATCCTCTACATAACCATCGTGATCAATGATAAAATTCAGGTTACCTGCAGCCACCACTAGAGGGAGAGCATACTGTGTCATTATTGAGTGCTGTGTATAAATAGGCTCCCTCTAGTGGCCGATGCACGGAAATACAATTCACAGACATTCGGGCTTGCTTTTAACATGTCTTAATGCATTTTTGTATTTTTTTACAGGATCCTTGTCAACGATCAGATCTTAGAAGTAGATGGGATCAGTCTGGTTGGCGTCACCCAAAATTTTGCAGCCACGGTTCTCCGAAACACCAAAGGAAAAGTCAGGTAATCATCTACTCCTAATATACGTCGGCTCTGCTGTAATTTTTACACGTTTCTTTAGTAATGTCTGCAATGTAAACGCAGATGTAAAAAATCTAAGGGAAAGGGGGTCTATAGGGTACTATGTTGCGTGTGACCATGTAATTTAAGTGATCCAGACTTTTTTTTTTTTTGTCAACAGGCAGGCCCCTATAACGGTATTCATTAACCACCTAACTGTTTTGCCGAGTGCAGCTCGGGCAGTGTGAAAAGTAGCTAACTGGAGGGGGGAGGGCTGCTTTAGATGGTGATATCTCCTCAATGGTAGCAGCTAGAAACATGCAACTGGTCTTGTCTGAAAGCTGACAGTCCAGGCTTTTATACAAGATCAAAATGACAGCAGAGGAGAAATCACTGTTAGAAATCAAGTCGGGAATAATCGCGAATTAAACCTGTTTTTACTTTCATTTTCAGCTGCATTCACAGCATCCCGATTTCTATCAGTGATATCTTTCTCTGTCCTGAACATATTGTTGAAAGCTTGGAATGTCTGCTTTCAACCAAGACCAGTTGCATGTTTCTATCTTCTACCATTCAGGAGGTAGCAGCATCTGAAGCAGCCCTCCCCCCTCCAGTTAGCTACTTTTCCCACTGCTGGAGCTGGACTCTGGCAAAACAGTTAGGTGGTTAAAGGGGTCTTCTCCAGATGTGATAAGTACTATAAAAGAATTGGGGTATTCCTCTTTGAACAATCTCTACTTGTTAGAAGGTTCTCCCAGTGATAAGCAGATTACAAGGTGTTCCACTGATACGACCCCTAGCGATCATCTGTCAGGTGCAAGAAGAAAGCTTCAAGTGTTTAGTTTTCCTACAGTGCCACCGCTGGAGAAGTCAGTCATTACACAGTTCTCATTAAAACCTATGGGCTGGTCTGAGTAATGCATGGACATGCCAGGTCCTCCAAAGCACTTTGCGACCACTCTCTTGCTTACCTTATAGATGAGGATCATGTACTTATATACTATATATAGTTCAGTAGACCAGTGTTTGTCAATTACTTTTCTAAACCAGACAATCCCTTTGTGAAGATCCAAATCCAACAGGACCAAAAGCTCAGATCATAAAAGTAAATACTTTTTTGCAAATTCATGTGCACCCTTGTTTCGTAAGCAGACGTTGCCCCAACATTGGTATCTGCCATGCACTCAGGGCTGCCATCCGGAATTTCATGGCCCCATACAGGGAAACCGTGTACCCCCTGCCCTCTTCCCCCAAACCTTCTCACATTCATAGGCTCCATTGCTGAAACTTTTTTTCTTAATATGCAAATTTGGCTTCATTCTGCACACGTCCTTATGTCGTTTGTTTAAGGCTTCATTCACACGTCCTTATGTGTTTTTGCGCTCCGCAAATAAAAAAAAAAAACCAACAACGGATGACATTCCATATGGCATCCGCGTTTCTGTTTTTTTTTTTTTTTGGCGGATCCATTGTTCTATAGGGACATGTTCTATCTTTTTTGCGGAACGGAAATATAGACATACGCGGAAACGGAATGCACACGGAGTACCTTCCGTTTTTTTTTGTGGACCCATTGAAATGAATGGTTCCGCATATGGTCAGCAAAAAAAACGGAATGGACACAGAAGCAAAATACGGTTGTGTGAATGAAGCCTTAGCGCTCGTTCACATGGCCGTTGTGTGGCCGTGGCCGTATTGCGTCCCGCATATGTCGGGTCCGGAATACACAGCACCGGCCGTGTGAACTCCGGATCGAGGACCTATTCTCTTGAATGGGTCCACAATCACTGAGATGCGGTGCGGTGCGAACAGAGGCAACGGATTGGAACCCCACGGAAGCACTTGAAGTGAATGGGTCCGTGATCCGCATGGGAAGCACCACAGTAGGTGCCTGTGCACTGTGGACTGCAATTTGCGGTCTGCATACGGCCACGGCCACACAACGGCCCTGTGAACAAGCCCTTAATCAGGTGAACCACCAGCTATGTGTCTATGTATCTCAATAACGGAGAAACCGTTCCGTTTTATCCCCATTCATTGTCAATGGGGACAAAATGAAACTGAACAGGAGGATGGCTCCAAATGCATTCCGTTCCGTTTGGTTGCGTTGACATACCATAGAGCAAACCGCAGACACAATAGAAAACGGATCCATCATGACTCACAATGTAAGTCAATGGGGACAGATCTGTTTTCTCGGACACAAAGAAAACGGATCTACCCCCCATGGACTTTCAAGTGAGTTTCATGACGGATCCATCTTGGCTATATTAATGATAATACAACCGGATCTGTTCATACGGATGCAGACGGTTGTATTATCAGTAACGGAAGTGTGAAAGTAGCATTAACGAAGTAACGTTGTCCCTTCATTTCAGTAATATATTATTTATTCAGTGTTATGCCTGTGAAGAAAATAGCTTTTTAAGCACAGAAAATTAAGCCCTTTCAGCAGGGCAGGTCTGTAGTGCAATGGTAACTCTTCTGTCTGCCATACAGAAGGTCTGGGGTTCAAATCCCTGTAAAGATCTGTAGAATATCTTTGTACTGGGAGAGCCCCCCCCCCCCAATCCATATCCAGCAAAGCCTCTGCACTGAAGTGAATACTAATGAGACTGCCGAGCCTCTGAATACAGAGTGGCCCTGCATGTACTCATTTTAACTCCATAAGAGACAGTTTTGCAGAAGCTCACGGTATGGATTAATAGTAGTTTCATGGACCATGATGAGGCCAGTGGTGTCAAGATGACCCATGTGATTGCATGCTCAGCTTGACTGGAATATGATTTTTTTGAGGACACTACATAAAAGAGAAGGGCTTAGTGCCGGCCTGTTGACACTAAATTTGTTCTGTTTGTGAGAAGTGGTCAAAGCTGAAGATAAAAACCAGCTGAGATCCCTATTATGGTGGCTCCATCATCACCAAATGTGACAATCGCGTTCCTTTCAGCAGATGAGTGCGGCTCTTTTCATTTTCTGCCGACCACGCACAAATCTTTTGCTCAGGCAGAATGTTGCTGAGTAAAGTGCATTGCAGTACAAAATCTTCAATCAAAGAAAGCTGGAACATCATGTCGTTAGTTCCTCGCACCAGAAGCCGGAAATTATAGAAGGAAATGAGTTAAATATCCCGGTGTATTCTATGAAGACTGTCCGTATGATAAGCTGTTTGCACAGTGCATTGTAGATGCGTCACGTCACACCAGTAAATTCCAAGGAGGAGATGCCTACAGAATAGTAATCAGTCCTGCAATGGAGGAGACACTTCAGGTATTGGTCGACTTAGGAGATGTCTCAAGAAACTCCTCAGGTAATCTGGAGATCCATATATTCATGTTCTTCTCATGTAGAGATACCTGTAGAGTTTCTTACTCTGAGGTGGAGATAATTATCATATCTTCGGATATGGGGGGGTACTATCTCTCCTTGGGGAGAACGCCTTATTCGGAGCAAGGAGACTCATAGGCCATACATGCTCCTCTGGAATTCTGGGAAGAAAGGGATGCAAATGAGCTCTTAACAAGCTCCGCCTCTGATGCCACCAGATGTAAGGCAGCTATCCTAGAAGTCAATGTTCTACCATATAAATAGGCCTTAAAGGGTTTCTGTTACCAGTTTTTTTGGTATGAATCAGGCTGACATAAGAGATGTGCTAATGTCACCTGATTCCAAATATATATCTGTTTTATTTACTGGTGCCCCCATTTTTATATAAAATGAACTTTTATTTTATGCTAATAAGGTCTCTAGGTGCAAGGGGCGTTACCCCTGCTCCTAGAGGCTCTGTTGATTGACAGGACCAGGCAGAGAAGAAACACTCCATTCACCATAGCTTGCAAGGACCTTCAATGATGTCATGACATGGTGAATGGAGTGTTTCTTCTCTGCCTGGTCCTGTCAATCAACAGAGCCTCTAGGAGCAGGGGATATCTTATTAACCTTTACCCCGAGTGCCTATGCCACTAAACCAAAGATTCATATGGAACCAGACAGACTCAAGAGGAGACACTTCTGGTACTCGTCCACCAGCACATCTCAGGTGGTACCTAAGGTTCTTATCCCAGTTGAGACATGACTCGGATACTAAGTAAGCCAGCATCTCATCTGCAGGTTCTTATCCAGTTGGACATCCATATATTCACATTCTTCTCATGTAGAGATACCTGTAGAGTTTCTTCCTCTGAGTTGGAGATAATTATCATATCTTTGGATTTGGGACGGTACTATCTCTCCTTGGGGAGAACGCCTTATTCGGCGGCAAGGAGACTCATAGGCCATACATGCTCCTCTGGAATTCTGGAAGAAAGAAAATGCAAATCAGCTCTTAACAAGCTCCTCCTCTGATGCCACCAGATGTAAGGCAGCTATCCTAGAAGTCAATGTTCTACCCTTTAAATAGGCCTTCAGACATGACTCAGATATTAAATAAGCCAGCATCTCATCTGTAGTCAGTATCATATCTTATTAACCTTTACCCGAGTGCCTATGCCACTAAACCAAATATTCATATGGAACCAGTCAGACTCAAGAGGAGACACTTCTGGTACTCGTCCACCAGTACATCTCAGGTGGTACCTAAGGTTCTTTTCCCAGTTGAGGCATGACTCGGATACTAAATAAGCCAGCATCTCATCTGCAGTTAGTATGATATCTTCTTCACTTTTACTCAAGTGCCTATGCCACTAAACCAAAGATTCATATGGAACCAGTCAGACTCAAGAGGTGACACTTCTGGTACTCATCCACCAGCACATCTCAGGTGGTACCTAAGGTTCTTTTCCCGGTTGGGCATCCATATCGTTCCTGTTCCCCTCATTTGAACATATCTTTAGCATCCATTCCTTACAGTCAGAGTTACCTACAGTCCATACCTTCTTCATCTTCCCATGCTACGCAACCGAAAATATCTATGAACCAGTCGCATTCGGGAGGTGACACCAGTCATACTTATTCCATGCAGGACAGCATCCACCTGGTATAGTTTTAGCTGATGTTGTATTCTGGAGGAGCGGGACCTGTTGAGGAGAATATACCTCTGAGGAGCCTTTCCAACTCTGAAGGATATCAAATTGAAGATGTTATATTTCGGTGGTGAGCAACTGGCAGGCTGGGTGCAGCTTGTGGCCCCTGGCACCCTTTGTCCACCAGTGTATCATAGAGCCTATACAGGGCAAGTCTCAGAAGGTAAAATTTTCTTGATTGATTTATCTTGCTAATGCTGACCAGTGATCAGCAACTTCCAGCACTCCAACTACTGTGAGACTACAACTCCCAGCATGCACGTTTACTCGGCTGTTCTTGTTATTTCCATAGAAGGAAAGGAGGATTCTGGGAGTTGTAGTCTCTGGAGTGCTGCAGGTTGCTGATCCCTACCTTAGACTACAATTATTGGAGACTGCCCAAGTGCATCCACCTTGGAATCGCCTTTCTTACTTTCCTGGGATCTGCTCCTTTAAGGCCCGATCCTGCCGATTGTTCAAGCTGCTACCAGCCAAGGAAGTTCTGATAATTGTGTCTTGCACAGGCTGCACATGCGCTGGATGCGTTTCAGGGCCGCGATGGTAGAGACTTCTTTTGGCCGAGATACAATCTAGAATTCCGTATTCTGATATAATGAATTGCAGCCAGTCATGTCTTAATGGGAAGGATGGGCACCGGCTATATTTGTCACAAGCCGTACTGGGAAATCGATTTTTTTTTTTAAGGTGATTTTTTCCAATTAGGGAGTATTCCAGCTGAATGCCAATTGTCTTAATTAGCAGCGCAGGCGGTGAGAGCTTTATGACCCATGGGTGTAATGTGATTTAGTGGCACATCCTCGTGTCTAACTGCTTCTCATTCTTTCTATGTGTAATGCAAATGAATGATTTACTATCTACGTGTCCGTCCTTCAAGAGCCCGATTACATTTCAGTATCAGACGTCTAATCTCATATTACTTATCCAAGTCTCAGCATTAATGCTGTGTATTCCTTGCGCCTGGGAAGCTGAGTAGTAGTTATATTCTTCTACATAGGAGCAGTATTATAGTAGTTATATTCTTGTACATACATAGGAGCAGTATTATAGTAGTTATATTCTTTACATAGAAGCAGTATTATAGTAGTTATATTCTTGTACATAGGAGCAGTACTATAGTAGTTATATTCTTGTACATAGAAGCAGTATTATAGTAGTTAATAATTCTTGTAACCATAGGAGCAGTATTATAGTAGTTATATTCTTGTACATACATAGGAGCAGTATTATAGTAGTTATATTCCTGTACATAGGAGGCAGTATTAATAGTAGTTATATTCTTGTACATAGGAGCAGTATTATAGTAGTTATATTCTTGTACATAGGAGCAGTATTATAGTAGTTATATTCTTGTACATAGGAGGCAGTATTATAGTAGTTTATATTCTTGTACATAGGAGGAAGTATTATAGTAGTTATATCTTATACATAGGAGCAGTATTATAGTAGTTATATTCTTGTACATAGGAAGGCAGTATTATAAGTAGTTATATTCTTGGTACATAGGAGCAGTATTATAGTAGTTATATTCTTGTACATAGGAGCAGTAATTATAGTAGTTATATTCCTGTACATAGGAGCAGTATTATAATACTGCTCCTATGTACAAGAATATAACTACTATAATACTGCTCCTATGTACAAAGAATATAACTACTATAATACTGCTCCTATGTACAGGAATATAACTACTATAATACTGCTCCTATGTACAAGAATATAACTACTATAATACTGCTCCTATGTAACAAGAATATAACTACTATAATACTGCTCCTATGTACAAGAATATGAACTACTATAATACTGCTCCTATGTATAAGAATATAACTACTATAATACTTCCCCTATGTACAAGAATATAACTACTATATACTGCCTCCTATGTACAAGAATATAACTACTATAATACTGCTCCTATGTACAAGAATATAACTACTATAATACTGCTCCTATGTACAAGAATATAACTACTATAATACTGCTCCTATGTACAGGAATATAACTACTATAATACTGCTCCTATGTATGTACAAGAATATAACTACTATAATACTGCTCCTATGTACAAGAATATAACTACTATAATACTGCTTCTATGTACAAGAATATAACTACTATAGTACTGCTCCTATGTACAAGAATATAACTACTATAATACTGCTTCTATGTACAAGAATATAACTACTATAATACTGCTCCTATGTATGTACAAGAATATAACTACTATAATACTGCTCCTATGTAGAAGAATATAACTACTACTCAGCTTCCCAGGCGCAGGAATACACAGCATTAATGCTGAGACTTGGATAAGTAATATGAGATTAGACGTCTGATACTGAAATGTAATCGGGCTCTTGAAGGACGGACACGTAGATAGTAAATCATTCATTTGCATTACACATAGAAAGAATGAGAAGCAGTTAGACACGAGGATGTGCCACTAAATCACATTACACCCATGGGTCATAAAGCTCTCACCGCCTGCGCTGCTAATTAAGACAATTGGCATTCAGCTGGAATACTCCCTAATTGGAAAAAATCACCTTAAAAAAAAAAATCGATTTCCCAGTACGGCTTGTGACAAATATAGCCGGTGCCCATCCTTCCCATTAAGACATGACTGGCTGCAATTCATTATATCAGAATACGGAATTCTAGATTGTATCTCGGCCAAAAGAAGTCTCTACCATCGCGGCCCTGAAACGCATCCAGCGCATGTGCAGCCTGTGCCAAGACACAATTATCAGAACTTCCTTGGCTGGTAGCAGCTTGAACAATCGGCAGGATCGGGCCTTAAAGGAGCAGATCCCAGGAAAGTAAGAAAGGCGATTCCAAGGTGGATGCACTTGGGCAGTCCCAATAATTGTAGTCTAAGGTAGGGGATCAGCAACCTGCAGCACTCAGAGACTACAACTCCCAGAATCCTCCTTTCCTTCTATGGAAATAACAAGAACAGCCGAGTAAACGTGCATGCTGGGAGTTGTAGTCTCACAGTAGTTGGAGTGCTGGAAGTTGCTGATCACTGGTCAGCATTAGCAAGATAAATCAATCAAGAAAATTTTACCTTCTGAGACTTGCCCTGTATAGGCTCTATGATACACTGGTGGACAAAGGGTGCCAGGGGCCACAGAGTGAGGGCCACAAGCTGCACCCAGCCTGCCAGTTGCTCACCACCGAAATATAACATCTTCAATTTGATATCCTTCAGAGTTGGAAAAGGCTCCTCAGAGGTATATTCTCCTCAACAGGTCCCGCTCCTCCAGAATACAACATCAGCTAAAACTATAACCAGGTGGATGCTGTCCTGCATGGAATAAGTATGACTGGTGTCACCTCCCGAATGCGACTGGTTCATAGATATTTTCGGTTGCGTAGCATGGGAAGATGAAGAAGGTAATGGACTGTAGGTAACTCTGACTGTAAGGAATGGATGCTAAAGATATGTTCAAATGAGGGGAACAGGAACGATATGGATGCCCAACCGGGAAAAGAACCTTAGGTACCACCTGAGATGTGCTGGTGGATGAGTACCAGAAGTGTCACCTCTTGAGTCTGACTGGTTCCATATGAATCTTTGGTTTAGTGGCATAGGCACTTGAGTAAAAGTGAAGAAGATATCATACTAACTGCAGATGAGATGCTGGCTTATTTAGTATCCGAGTCATGCCTCAACTGGGAAAAGAACCTTAGGTACCACCTGAGATGTACTGGTGGACGAGTACCAGAAGTGTCTCCTCTTGAGTCTGACTGGTTCCATATGAATATTTGGTTTAGTGGCATAGGCACTCGGGTAAAGGTTAATAAGATATGATACTGACTACAGATGAGATGCTGGCTTATTTAATATCTGAGTCATGTCTGAAGGCCTATTTAAAGGGTAGAACATTGACTTCTAGGATAGCTGCCTTACATCTGGTGGCATCAGAGGAGGAGCTTGTTAAGAGCTGATTTGCATTTTCTTTCTTCCCAGAATTCCAGAGGAGCATGTATGGCCTATGAGTCTCCTTGCGCCGAATAAGGCGTTCTCCCCAAGGAGAGATAGTACCGTCCCAAATCCAAAGATATGATAATTATCTCCAACTCAGAGGAAGAAACTCTACAGGTATCTCTACATGAGAAGAATGTGAATATATGGATGTCCAACTGGGATAAGAACCTGCAGATGAGATGCTGGCTTACTTAGTATCCGAGTCATGTCTCAACTGGGATAAGAACCTTAGGTACCACCTGAGATGTGCTGGTGGACGAGTACCAGAAGTGTCTCCTCTTGAGTCTGTCTGGTTCCATATGAATCTTTGGTTTAGTGGCATAGGCACTCGGGTAAAGGTTAATAAGATATCCCCTGCTCCTAGAGGCTCTGTTGATTGACAGGACCAGGCAGAGAAGAAACACTCCATTCACCATGTCATGACATCATTGAAGGTCCTTGCAAGCTATGGTGAATGGAGTGTTTCTTCTCTGCCTGGTCCTGTCAATCAACAGAGCCTCTAGGAGCAGGGGTAACGCCCCTTGCACCTAGAGACCTTATTAGCATAAAATAAAAGTTCATTTTATATAAAAATGGGGGCACCAGTAAATAAAACAGATATATATTTGGAATCAGGTGACATTAGCACATCTCTTATGTCAGCCTGATTCATACCAAAAAAACTGGTAACAGAAACCCTTTAAGGCCTATTTATATGGTAGAACATTGACTTCTAGGATAGCTGCCTTACATCTGGTGGCATCAGAGGCGGAGCTTGTTAAGAAGCTCATTTGCATCCCTTTCTTCCCAGAATTCCAGAGGAGCATGTATGGCCTATGAGTCTCCTTGCTCCGAATAAGGCGTTCTCCCCAAGGAGAGATAGTACCCCCCCATATCCGAAGATATGATAATTATCTCCACCTCAGAGTAAGAAACTCTACAGGTATCTCTACATGAGAAGAACATGAATATATGGATCTCCAGATTACCTGAGGAGTTTCTTGAGACATCTCCTAAGTCGACCAATACCTGAAGTGTCTCCTCCATTGCAGACTGATTACTATTCTGTAGGCATCTCCTCCTTGGAATTTACTGGTGTGACGTGACGCATCTACAATGCACTGTGCAAACAGCTTATCATACGGACAGTCTTCATAGAATACACCGGGATATTTAACTCATTTCCTTCTATAATTTCCGGCTTCTGGTGCGAGGAACTAACGACATGATGTTCCAGCTTTCTTTGATTGAAGATTTTGTACTGCAATGCACTTTACTCAGCAACATTCTGCCTGAGCAAAAGATTTGTGCGTGGTCGGCAGAAAATGAAAAGAGCCGCACTCATCTGCTGAAAGGAACGCGATTGTCACATTTGGTGATGATGGAGCCACCATAATAGGGATCTCAGCTGGTTTTTATCTTCAGCTTTGACCACTTCTCACAAACAGAACAAATTTAGTGTCAACAGGCCGGCACTAAGCCCTTCTCTTTTATGTAGTGTCCTCAAAAAAATCATATTCCAGTCAAGCTGAGCATGCAATCACATGGGTCATCTTGACACCACTGGCCTCATCATGGTCCATGAAACTACTATTAATCCATACCGTGAGCTTCTGCAAAACTGTCTCTTATGGAGTTAAAATGAGTACATGCAGGGCCACTCTGTATTCAGAGGCTCGGCAGTCTCATTAGTATTCACTTAGTGCAGAGGCTTTTGCTGGATATGGATTGGGGGGGGCTCTCCCAGTACAAAGATATTCTACAGATCTTTACAGGGATTTGAACCCCAGACCTTCTGTATGGCAGACAGAAGAGTTACCATTGCACTACAGACCTGCCCTGCTGAAAGGGCTTAATTTTCTGTGCTTAAAAGCTATTTTCTTCACAGGCATAACACTGAATAAATAATATATTACTGAAATGAAGGGACACGTTACTTCGTTAATGC
>ONZH01025699.1:0-32196 GCA_900303285.1 Rhinella marina
TGTCGCAGTCTGTGGGTGATGATGATGATGACAATGTTGACTTAGTGGAAGAAGTTTGTAAAGAGGTGTCGGACGATGAGGAGACACGGTTGTCAGACAGTGGTGAAGTTGTTGTCAGGGCAGGAAGTCCGAGGGGGGAGCAGACTGAGGAATCGGAGGATGACGAGGTGACTGACCCAAGCTGGGTTGATATGCCGAGTGAAGACAGTGCTTCTGAGGCGGAGGCGAGTGCTGCACCAGAACAGGTTGTAAGAGGCAGTGGTGTGGCCAGAGGGAGAAGCAGGGCCAGAGCTGGTGCATCAGCAGCAACTGTTTCACGTAGTGAAGCTCCCGTGGCGAGGCCTAGATGTTCGCAAGTCTGGAGGTTCTTTAAAGAAAGTGAGGATGACCGACGGACTGTGGTGTGCAACCTGTGCCACACCAGGATCAGCAGGGGTGCCACCACTACTAGCCTAACCACCACCAGCATGCGCAGGCATATGAGTGCTAAACACCCCACTCAATGGAACCAAGGCCGTTCACCTCCTGCGGGTCCCACCACTGCGCCTTCCGCTGTGTCCGTCGCTGCCTCTGCTAGTCAACCCCCTGCCCAGGAACCCAGCATGAGCACCTCCCACCGGAAAACCACACCTTCGCCTCCACGATCCTCCACAGCGTCCACCAATGTGTCCCAGCGCAGCGTTCAACTGTCTTTACAGCAGACGCTGGAGCGCAAGAGGAAATACAGTTCCACCCACCCACATGCCCAAGCCCTCAACGTCCACATCTCCAAATTGCTGAGCCTGGAGATGCTGCCCTATAGGCTGGTAGAGACCGAGGCCTTTCGCAATCTCATGGCGGTGGCTGCCCCTTGGTATTCGGTCCCCAGCTGCCACTATTTTTCCCGATGTGCCATCCCAACCCTACACCAGCACGTGTCACAGAACATCATCCGTGCCCTGACCAACGCTGTTTCTGAAAAGGTCCACCTAACCACGGACACGTGGACAAGTGCTGCCGGGCAGGGACACTATATATCACTGACGGCACATTGGGTTAACTTGGTGGAGGCTGGGACCGAGTCTGACCCTGGGGCCGCTCATGTACTGCCCACACCGAGGATTGCAGGGCCTACCTCGGTCACGGTCTCTCAGACGTACTATGCCTCCTCCTCCGACCCCTCCCTCCTCCCTCCTCCTCCGAATTACCATTCGTGGGCACGGCGCCTTCAGTCGGTAGCTCTAGGCGCAGCAGCAGTGCCGTGGGTAAGCGCCAGCAAGCGGTGCTTAAACTGCTGAGCTTAGGTGACAAAAGGCACACCGCCCAAGAGCTGTTACAGGGCATCACGGCGCAGACCGATCTGTGGCTGGCACCGCTGAACCTCAAGCCAGGCATGGTTGTGTGTGACAACGGGCGTAACCTGGTGGCGGCTCTGCAACTCGGCAGACTGACACATGTGCCATGCCTGGCCCACGTGTTCAATCTAATATTTCAGCGGTTCCTCAAGACATACCCCAATCTGTCTGATTTGCTCACCAAGGTGCGCCGCATCTGTGCGCATTTCCGCAAGTCGACCACAGATGCTGCCACTCTCAGGGCAGCGCAGCGCCGCCTACAACTGCCCGCTCACCGACTGTTGTGCGACGTGCCCACGAGATGGAATTCGACATTAAACATGTTATCCAGAGTTTACCAGCAGCGCAGAGCGATTGTAGACTGCCAGATGTCAACTTCCACCAGAACTGGTAGTCAGGTCACTCAGATTCCTCAAGTCTACAATGAGGAGTGGACGTGGATGTCTGATATCTGCCAGGTGTTGAGCAACTTTGAGGAGTCAACACAGATGGTCAGCGGCGATGCCGCCATTATCAGCCTCACCATCCCGCTGCTTTGCCTGTTGAAAAACTCACTGCTCAGCATCAAGTCGGATGCTTTGCGCTTGTCACAAGAGACGGTGGAGGAAGATACGTCGCTTGATAGCCAGAGCACCCTCCGGTCTGTTTCTCAGCGCGTATCGGAGGAGGGGGATGAGGATGAGGAGGAAGAGGAGGAGAATGTCGGCGAGACAGTAGAGGGTACCAGTGCTCAGTCCTTAACTCTTGAGCGTGTATGGGCTGAAGAGGAGGACTTGGAGGAGGAGGAGGAAATGGAGAGTCAGGCCAGTGAGGAGAGGGAATTCTTTGGGACTCTGGCGCACATGGCAGACTTCATGTTAGGCTGCCTATCCCGTGACCCTCGCGTTAGAAGAATTTTTTCAAACACCGATTACTGGGTGTTCACTCTCCTGGACCCACGGTACAAGCAGAACCTTTCCACTCTCATCCCTGCAGAGGAAAGGAGTATGAGAGTGAATAGATATCAACAGGCCCTGGTGCACAAGCTGAAACAATTCTTCCCATCTGACGCCGCTAGCGGCAGAAGGCATGGTTCTGTGGGCCAAGTAGCGGGGGAGAGGAGGCGAGCAGGCAGCTTGTCCAGCACTGGCAGGGGAACGCTCTCCAAGGCCTTTGCCAGTTTTATGTCACCCCAGCAAGACACTGTCACCTGTCCCCAGTCTAGGCAGAGTAGGGGGAGCTGTACAGAAAGATGGTGAGGGAGTACCTGTCACGCTCGGGTGTGGGGGGAAAAGCCACACCGAGCGTATGAGGGATGGGAACAGACAAAACCAGGGAACTGGTCACCTCCTGCAGGGGACCCTAAGACTAGGCCCTAGCTGGCTACCAGTATGAACTAACCCGGGTGGTAGGAAAGCTCATACACAGGAACCTAATCTGAATAAACCCTAGAACACCCTGCAGTCTAATGACACAAGAGAGTAACCCGTTCCTCCAAGCGTAAGGAGGAACAGGAGACTCAAACAGGAATAACCAAAGGAAGGGAAAACACTTAACTTTAAGTAGAACTCAGCAACAGGATCTCAGCCGAGATCCACACCACTCTCAACCAGGTATGTAGCAGATATAAACCGCAAGGGATACTGGGAGAGGAAGAGGTAAGTAGGAGACAGCTAATTGCCCAGCGGCAACAGCTGAGGGAAAGGGGTGTGGTGAACAGCACCCAAACCACAGGGAATAGCCTGTCAAACCTGTCACTTAGAAAGCCGCGCAGAACGTCTGATTCCAGACGCAAGACCACTCGTGACATTACCCCCCCTTTTACGGGTGACCTCCGGGCACCCAGGACCAACTTTATCAGGGTGACACCTGTGAAAGGCTTTTACCAAACGACTGGCATTCACGTCAGATGCCGGTACCCATGACCTCTCCTCAGGACCATAACCCTTCCAATGAACCAGATATTGAAGGGTCCCACGAAGAACTCGAGAATCAATGATCTTGACAATCTGAAATTCCAAATTACCATCCACCAAGACAGGCGCGGGTGGCAAGGGAGATGGCTCCAGAGGTTCAACATACCTCTTCAACAAACATCTGTGAAACACATTATGGATTTTCAGGGCCTGCGGAAGTTCAAGACGAAATGCTACAGGATTAATAATGGCCGTGATTTTATATGGGCCAATAAATCTTGGACCCAACTTCCATGAAGGAACTTTCAACTTAATGTTCCTAGTAGACAGCCACACAGAATCACCCACATTTAGGTCCGGACCATTCATGCGTCTCCTGTCAGCCACACGTTTGTACTTGTTACCCATATTTATCAAGTTACTTTGAATTTTTCGCCATATGGAAGACAATGATGACGAAAAACGTTCTTCCTCAGGAATACCAGAAGTATCAGAACCACAAAATGTGCCAAACTGCGGGTGAAAGCCATATGCACCAAAAAATGGTGACTTACCAGTGGAGTCCTGTCTGCGATTATTTATGGCAAACTCAGCCAGAGACAAAAACGAGGACCACTCCTCCTGGTTCTCAGAGACAAAGCATCTCAAATAAGTCTCCAGATTCTGATTGGTACGCTCAGTCTGTCCATTCGTCTGGGGATGAAAGGCAGAGGAGAAAGACAGTTGTACCCCGAGCCGAGTACAGAACGCCCTCCAGAATCTGGACACAAACTGAGTCCCACGATCAGAGACAACGTCAGTGGGAATGCCATGAAGTTTCACAATATTGTCAACAAACACTTGTGCAAGAGTTTTAGCATTGGGGAGTCCGGGTAATGCAATAAAGTGCGCCATTTTACTAAAACGATCTACAACCACCAGAATAACTGTCTTACCAGACGACTCAGGCAGATCAGTGATGAAGTCCATGGATAGGTGAGTCCATGGTCTGGACGGGATGGGTAATGGAAGTAGGGGTCCAGAGGGACGAGTATGTGTCACCTTAGAGCGTGCGCAGACACTACAGGCTGACACATATTCCTCAACACACTTACGCAGACCTGGCCACCAGAATCTACGAGAGATGAGGTCGACAGTGGATTTACTCCCAGGGTGTCCCGCAAGCACCGAAGAATGATGCTCCTCAAAAACCTTATAACGCAAATCAGAAGGAACAAACAACTTCCCGGGAGGGCAAGACTCCGGCGCATCTCCCTGGGCCTCAAGCACTTTAGCCTCAAGATCAGGGTAAAGAGCGGATATCACCACTCCTTCAGACAGTATAGGGCTAGGATCTTCAAAATCACCACCCCCGGGAAAACTACGTGACAAGGCATCCGCCTTCACATTCTTAACCCCAGGACGGTATGTGACAATGAAATTGAATCTGGTGAAGAACAAAGACCATCTGGCCTGCCTCGGATTAAGTCGTCTAGCCGACTCCAGGTAAGCCAGATTTTTGTGATCAGTGAATACCGTGATTGGATGATTCGCCCCTTCCAACCAATGACGCCATTCCTCAAAAGCCAACTTAATGGCCAGTAACTCTCGGTTACCCACATCATAATTTCTCTCCGCCACAGAGAGTTTCTTCGAAAAAAAAGCACATGGGCGCCATTTACCAGGTGACGGGCCCTGTGATAACACAGCTCCTACCCCCACATCGGATGCGTCAACCTCCACAATGAAAGGTTGTGACACATCTGGCTGCACCAATATAGGGGCAGAGGAAAAGCACTCCTTTACAGCAGAGAAGGCTTGCAATGCTGCATCAGACCACACAGAGACATCCGTCCCTTTCTTAGTCATGTCAGTTAAGGGTTTAACTATAGTCGAATAGTTCTTAATAAATTTTCGGTAATAGTTGGTGAACCCCAAAAATCGCATAAGAGCCTTCAGATTTTCAGGTCGGTCCCAGTTCAGAACAGCACAGACCTTCTCTGGATCCATACGAAAACCTGAAGATGAAAGCAGGTATCCTAAGAATTGCACCTCATGTACAGCAAAAGCACATTTCTCTAATTTTGCATACAACTTGTTATCTCTTAAGATTTGCAACACCTGCCTCACGTGATCCTGATGTGTCACAATATCTGGAGAATAGATTAGTATGTCATCCAAATACACGACTACAAACCTCCCCACAAGATGATGAAAAATGTCATTAACAAAATGCTGGAAGACAGCAGGAGCATTGGTCAACCCAAAAGGCATGACCAGGTTCTCAAAGTGGCCCTCAGGAGTGTTAAAGGCCGTCTTCCATTCATCCCCTTCCTTGATCCTGACCAGATTATATGCCCCCCTTAAGTCCAACTTGGAGAACACCTTGGCATCCACAATCTGGTTAAACAAGTCAGGAATCAAAGGAAGGGGGTACGGATCACGGACAGTAATCCTATTGAGTTCACGGAAATCCAGACATGGCCTAAGGGATCCGTCCTTTTTTTTAACAAAAAAGAACCCTGCTGCCACAGGAGATTTGGAAGGCCTAATATGTCCTTTGGCCAAACTCTCAGCAATATATTCCTTCATGGCCGTTCTCTCAGGTCCAGAAAGGTTATACAGCCTAGATTTAGGCAATCTTGTTCCAGGGATAAGATTGATAGGACAATCGTATTCCCGGTGAGGGGGTAAATCCTGACATCCACCTTCAGAAAATACATCAGAGAAATCCGATATAAAAGAAGGAAGAGTCTTAGTGGTTAAAGCAGAAAAAGATGTATTAAGGCAATTGTCAACACAATAATCGCCCCAATCCACAATTTGTCTAGTATGCCAGTCAATGGACGGATTATGTTTGCTTAACCACGGTAAACCCAGAACCACAGGAGCAGGAAGACCTTCCAACACAAAACATGAAATAAGCTCCTGATGAAATTCACCCACTCTTAATTTGATATCATGCACCATCTGAGACAAACACTTCTGAGAGAGAGGTGCAGAATCAATGGCAAACACAGAAATCCTCTTATCCAAAGAACTTGGTGACAATCCATGCATACGGACAAACTGAGCATCAATCAAGTTCACCCCTGCCCCGCTGTCAATAAACACCTCAATTTTCACAACCTTTGATTCTAGCGCCACCTCGGCAGTCAGGAGAAAACGGGTACTGCAGGATGAAGACAAATGCACATTTTCAGTCTCCCTACCCACTCCACCAAGAGTGAGATGAGAATTCAACGCCCCCTTTTCTTTTCTCTCCTTTAGAGATAGGAAGCATGGACATACATTGATAAAGTGTCCTTTCTGACCACAGAAAAAACACACACCCTTTTTATTACCAAGATGATTGCGGGTGGCTACAGGAGTGGCTCCCCCTAATTGCATAGGTTCATCCCCAGACATCAACCTAGGGGAATATTCACCCAAAGTGTCATAGGAAGCTGGTACACTATGTGATAGTACGTCCTGAGAGCGGGGGCCCCTAGATCGCTCTCTCAGGCGCCTATCCATGCGTACAGCAAGAGACATAGCGGCTTCCAAAGACACAGGGGTTTCCTGAAAGGCCAAAGCGTCCTTCAGCCTTTCAGACAAACCTTGACAGAATTGGCTACGTAAAGCCGGATCGTTCCATTCAGTATTGGTCGCCCACCTCCGAAACTCAGAGCAATAAGTCTCAACCGGCCGCTCACCCTGACAAAGGTTACGTATCTGGGTCTCCGCCAGGGAGATACGATCCGGGTCATCATAGATAATCCCTAGGGTCTTGAAAAATTCATCTACCGACCGGAGAGACAGCGATCCGGCCGGTAGAGAAAAGGCCCATGACTGCGCATCCCCTTTAAGCAGCGAGATGACCACACCAACCTTCTGTTCCTCATTACCAGAAGAATGTGGACGCAGTCTGAAATACAATTTGCACGCCTCCCTAAATAGAACAAAATTATCACATTCCCCAGAAAATCTATCCGGGAGGGGGACCTTAGGCTCCAAACAGGCCTGACACTCAGCACCCCCAGAACCACCAGCCTGTGGTCTCTGAATCTGGTTGCGGATGTCAGCCACCTCCAAGCTGAGTCCCTGCAGCCGTTCAGCCAGTGTAGCAATAGCATCCATGTCAGCACAAAAATGACATAAATTTTTGTTAGTGGCGGTTTATAATGTCACGCTCGGGTGTGGGGGGAAAAGCCACACCGAGCGTATGAGGGATGGGAACAGACAAAACCAGGGAACTGGTCACCTCCTGCAGGGGACCCTAAGACTAGGCCCTAGCTGGCTACCAGTATGAACTAACCCGGGTGGTAGGAAAGCTCATACACAGGAACCTAATCTGAATAAACCCTAGAACACCCTGCAGTCTAATGACACAAGAGAGTAACCCGTTCCTCCAAGCGTAAGGAGGAACAGGAGACTCAAACAGGAATAACTAAAGGAAGGGAAAACACTTAACTTTAAGTAGAACTCAGCAACAGGATCTCAGCCGAGATCCACACCACTCTCAACCAGGTATGAAGCAGATATAAACCGCAAGGGATACTGGGAGAGGAAGAGGTAAGTAGGAGACAGCTAATTGCCCAGCGGCAACAGCTGAGGGAAAGGGGTGTGGTGAACAGCACCCAAACCACAGGGAATAGCCTGTCCAACCTGTCACTTAGAAAGCCGCGCAGAACGTCTGATTCCAGACGCAAGACCACTCGTGACAGTACCTAGCTGACCATACCAACGTCCGTAGCGATCACTCTGCTCCATACAACTACTGGGTTTCAAAGCTGGACACGTGGCCTGAACTGGCGCTGTACGCCTTGGAGGTGCTGGCCTGCCCTGCCGCTAGCGTGCTGTCAGAGCGGGTATTCATTGCAGCTGGTGGCGTCATCACCGATAAGCGTACACGCCTGTCAACTGACAGCGCTGACAGGCTGACGCTTATTAAAATGAGCAAAGCCTGGATTTCACCGGAATTCAAATCTCCTCCGGGGGAAAGCAGCTAAAATTTAACATTACTTATGTATCCGATTCCTCTTCTGTACTCCTCCTACTCCTCCTCCTCCTCCATATCGTCTTTGCCTAACGCTGACCAAAAAACGCCATTTTTCAGAGGTCCAACTGGCACTCTTTTACCACAATTTTTCAGGAGGGCCCCCTACAGGCCCTCTCTTCAAACAATTTTTTCGGAGGTCCACCTACCGGCCCTCACTCCAAACAATTTTTCCGGAGGTGTACCTACAGGCCCTCTCTCCAAACATTTTTTCCGGAGGTCCACCTACAGGCCCTCTCTCCAAACAATTTTTCCGGAGGTCCACCTACAGGCCCTCTCTCCAAACAATTTTTCCGGAGGTCCACCTAAAGGCCCTCTCTCCAAACAATTTTTCCGCAGGTCCACCTACAGGCCCTCTCTCCAGTTCCAGTTTCCAGTTTTATTTGCGCAAACTGCGTAAATTTTATTTTTGGGACAGGTGTGAAAAATAATATTACCTGCGTATCTATATTGCCCAACATTGGATACGGTAGCAACAAGAAGACCAAACACATGCTGCCCACAGGGTTCCGCAAATTCCTGGTCCACAATGTCAAGGAGCTCGAGGTTCTGTTGATGAGCAACAAGTCCTTCTGTAAAGAAATCGCCCACAACGTCTCCATCTAAGAACCTAAAGACCATTGTAGAGAGAGAGCGGCACAGCTCGCCATCAAAGTGACAAACCCCAATGCCAGACTGCGCAGCGAAGATAACGAATAAATATCTCTGTGGTTATTTGTGCTAAATAAAAATTAAATAAACACAAAAAAAAAAAAAAAATTGATCTGTTCCTGTGCCTGATCCACCCAAGTTGAATCTGTCCCATCATGAGAAAGTCCCCCCAAGGAGTCCCCACTGTAACTTGCTTCCCATACAACTACCTCACCCCCCGACACCTGCGTCTCGCCATTGTCCACCACCTCCTCAGACAACACTGGTAAATCCCCACTGTCAGCACACGGAGACTGCAAAAGGTCTTGCGAATTGGGGCAGAGAATGTTCTGGGCTAGCACATCAGAGAAGGGGTGACTATGGGGTTCCAGGGAGTACGTGACCACATGCAATCTCCATCTAAAAAGTCATGCCACACTTGATCGAGCTCATAATTGACAATTGTACCGGTTGATGCTAAATTTTTTGGGGTCCTGTGTTGTCATTCTAACTACATCCGGCTGTTGTCACCACCACACACGCTAGCCCAGGGGGCACTCCTCTGGCTCTTCCAGCTCAACCTCCTTCCCCCCAGCCTGCCACCCCACCTACAGGCCCTCTCTCCAAACAATTTACGTCTTTGTCCTCTCTTTCTCTCTCTCCAAACTATTTTTCCGGATAGCTGCCATATACGGTTTTAAACTGAGTAGTAAGAACATACCACACTTGATCAATCTCATAATTTACGACTGTACCGGTTGATGCTAAATTTTTAAGTTGGGGTCCTGCGTCGTCATTCTAATACATCCGGCTGTTATCACCACCCACACACGCTAGCCCAGGGGCACTCCTCTGGCTCTTCCAGCGAAACCTCCTTCCCCCTGCCCCCACCTACAGGCCCTTCTCTCCAAACTATTTACCCGGATAGGAATTAGATATTGTACTGATGTTTTTTTTTGTTCTTCTTTAATTGCCTCCTGACCTGTGATAGGCAGAGCATGGACACGTCCCCTTAGCTGCAGTGGGAAAGATACTCCCCTGGCCAGAGCAAGCTCTTTTTCCGTTTTCCGTGGTGGAAAAATCCATTGAACTATAAGGTCCCAAGATAGGGGACGTATACGATATGAAACTGAGAAGAATCGATACCCATACGGTTGATGCAACAGTTTTTCTAAATCCATTCTGGCTGTTGTCACCACCACACACGCTAGTCCAGGGGGCACTCCTCTGGCTCTTCCAGCTAAACCTCCTTCCCCCAGCCATCCCCCCACCTACAGGCCCTCTCTCCAAACAATTTACCCGGATAGGGGACGTATTAGATATTGTACTGATGTTTTTTTTTGTTCTTCTTTTAATTGCCTCCTGACCTGTGATAGGCAGAGCATGGACACGTCCCCTTAGCTGCAGTTGGAAAGACACTCCCCTGGCCAGAGCAAGCTCTTTTTCCGTTTTCCGTGGTCGAAAAATCAATGAAATATAGGGTCCCAAGATAGGGGACGTATACGGTATTAAACTGAGAAGAATCGATACCGTACCGGTTGATGCTACAGTTTTTCCAAATCCATTCCGGCTGTTGTCACCACCACACACGCTAGCCCAGGGGGCACTCCTCTGGCTCTTCCAGCGAAACCTCCTTCCCCCCAGCCTGCCCGCCACCTACAGGCCCTCTCTCCAAACAATTTACCCGGATAGGGGACGTATTAGATATTGTACTGATATTTTTTGTTTTTCTTCTTTTAAATGCACTCATCTCTACTTTAGAAATATCTAGGTCATTGAAATAATTATCATTACAACACAGGGAAATGCCCAGAACATTTGTTGGTGTTCTACTACTTCTAGTAGTAGTTCTAGTGAACACTAGATATTAGCAGGAATTTTTTAAGTAAACTCTTATTTTACAGATTATAGAGCATATTGCGCAAGACACTTGTGGTTCAGTGTAACCATGGTAATTACTTATAATGCAGCAATAGAGTGTCCACTTGTCCACAATGAGGTTCTCATTCCGTATAAAAGGGTGACATTCATTGCCATTCTTCATTCAAAGGGGACAGCCATTACCATCTCATTGATCATTCAATTCTAGCAAGGTATGATATTTCCTTAAACATGTTAAAATATTGTATATATTTAATTATTGCATGAGGTAGGTATGTTAACAATAGATTAGGTCATGATTGCTGGAGAATACTTACACACACATGTATACCAAGGAGAGTATTAACCGTTTTGTTAAAAATTAACAGTATGTATGGTATTCGAGAGATGTACATCATGAGTCTAGGTTCACATCAAATCTAGTTCTTTCATTCTGTTGGATTGTCTGTAATGGCTTTCTAAAAAGCATGTAAAATATGTAAAATATGTAAAATAAAATCTCCTATAAAATAAACATTTAGGTTGATTTCATGTGTGTTCTAAGGGTGAACAAAAGAGCAAAGGCCCCATTGCAAGAATATTATAGGTGTCAATTACTTGCAAAGAACTCAGCATGAAATTCCCACTTACTGTATGTCTCTCAAATCCACTAGCAACTGTGAACATTGAAATTCTTTAGCTTAGTCTTTTGAAGGCAATCAAATGCTTTATACTTTTTATTCAGTTGTATCACTACAAAATTCTCAAAACAACAAATTGCTCCCTTTGCATGGAATCCAATAGAAAATATGAGTCTGCTTTTGAGGTGAAAATAGGCAGTGTTCATGACATATGTATCAGGAGAATTTCACAGTGCACATGCCAAAACATTGACAACACACATGTTGTAAACTGAGCGTTCAATTTATATAAAACAACATTTATTTTGCAGGTAACCCAAAAATGTGGCTCTGGCTATCAGTTGTATTAATTGTCACACTTATCTCAGTGACATGTCATGCTCAGTCTTTCGATAAATGTATGGGAGCACCAGGGATTCCAGGCGCACCAGGAAACAATGGTCTTCCAGGAAGAGATGGCAGGGATGGCATGAAAGGGGACACAGGTGTACCTGGTAAGAAAGAGCAATTATACAGTTTGTGCTTTTACTTATTTGTACAAGTGCAATCTCATGTTAGTTACCTACCACTTACCATGTACCCTATCCATACTATTTTCAAAGTGAAGAAACATACAGTATGACTCTGCTTATTGCACTATTCAATCAACCTCTTCTCGCTAAACTCCATCCAATACTGTGCACCCTAAATGTAGCAGTCAGGTTGATCTTTATGTCCAGTCGCTACACTAACTGCTTCTACTCTATCAGTCATTTCATTGGCTGCCTATCTCCTCCAGAATTCAATTTAGTGGAATTAAGTCCTGAAACATTCCAGTTTTCACATCAGCCACTTGAGCACACACAATAGGTTGTTATGTTCTGTTTTCTGCAGCTATTTAGCTTTTCTGTAGAGACCGAGACATAATCAGCAGAATTATCAAATAATCATTAGAGAGCAGGGGATTTAATGGCATGACAACTATATCCTGCTGTTGGAGGCCTTGAAAGAGTAACACTAAACCAATATACTAATTCCCTGTCATTCCCTTGTCCTAACTGAATTTGCTGACACTTTTTTGACCAGTAAATTATATTTATTCCTGTACTTCCCACAAACCCTATTTCATATTCATAATTTACCTTTCATTTTGTATCTCCATCAGCCAGGCCCACAATAAAAAAAAAAAAAACATTGACACATAAATAGTAAGAAACCTATAATTGATTGTACTTTTTTATATAATATCTAAAGCATGTTTTCGCTTTTGTGGGAACAACATTTTAAAAAAATCTTTGGGAAATATGCTTAAAGGGTATGATCACCAATACAGATAAGTGAAGTTATGAAAAATTCGATTTGGTTGCTAAATCAAATTTCACAAAGAAATTCACTTCTTGACTATGTACTTTGTCATGAAGCCTATTTCTTTGTATGTAGTGGGTGCAATGACAGGGAACGGTGATTGCACCACTCCCCATCATTGAACCCCACAGGTGCCTCATTCATCGCAGAATCTGAGATTAACATTATGGCCTTTCAGGGGTTCATCCGGAAAAAAAAACTCACCCTTAAAATGTGTGCACTTTAATATGGATGACATTGCATAATTAGGCAGGTGTGCAAAAGAAATAGCAGGTGTGCAAAAAAAATAAAAAACTATTTCTTTATGCCTGTGCTCTCCTTCTTTGAGACTGGCACCCCATTGGTCATGAGAATAATTGTCACAGTTGGGTTCACTGTGACAGTTGGGGTTGTGTAGGCTGGATGCATGCTCTCTCGCATACTGCCTACTGGCTGAATCCTGTGTCTGTTGGTTGCTTGGTGCTGCGTGCTGGCTGCAGGCTGCGGTGTTCGATGTGTGTGAACTGTTGTCTGTGTTTGTGTTTCCCCAAGTCCATATCTCTGTGGCACCTGTCACCAGTGCAGTGCAGTCTGGATGCATGCACTTTGTGTAATGCCTGTGGGGGTTCCCATGTATGCTGGTTCTGTAATACTGTACATGCTGGCTGCAGTCTTGAGAGTGAACAAAGTCTGAGAGAGTATGGATGCAGTGTGTGATTCTGCGGTTCCTTGTTGTGTAGGTTGATTGCCTGTAACCTTATACTGGCTACAGTTTATCCTGTGTATGCAGGTTGTTGTTCGGGTGTGCTGGCTGCAGCATTCTGTGACTGTGTGAACTGGCATTTGTATTGTTTGTTCTTTGGTTCTGGTTACCTCTGGTTCTGGTGGGGTTAACTTTCCCTAGTCTGGGCCTGAGTGTGTTTTATCAGGTGACCTCGTTATTGCAGCTATTTCTTTCTGTGAGCTGTGGGGTTTGGGGTCAGTTCTGTCTTGTGCCTTGCTGGGTGTAGCCCTTTGCTGGGTGTAGCCCCAGGGAGTTTTGCCATCTGCCCTTCTGTGTGGTGTTTCCTGGTAAAGCATTGTTGCTGTTGGATCCTTGTCTATGCATTGCCTGATCTTTTGTACCTGTTCTGTGTCTTGATCCTGTCTGTTCCATATATAGCCTGGCAGTGCTCAACTGCTTCTGATCCAGTCTGTTCCATGTATAGCCTGGCAGTGCTTACGGCTTCTGTTCCAGTCTGTTCCATGTATAGCCTGGCAGTGCTTACGGCTTCTGTTCCAGTCTGTTCCATGTATAGCCTGGCAGTGCTCCACTGCTTCTGATCCAGTCTGTTCCATGTATAGCCTGGCAGTGCTACACTGCTTCTGATCCAGTCTGTTCGATGTATAGCCTGGCAGTGCTCCACTGCTTTTGATCCAGTCTGTTCCATGTATAGCCTGGCAGTACTTACTGCTTCTGATCCAATCTGTTTCATATATAGCCTCGCAGTGCTCCACTGCTTCCATTCCATATGGGGCCCAAACATCTGTTTGTGTGCTGATTCCCGTTTGTCTTGCCTGATCCATGCCCTTAGTTTGTTTGGATTCCAGTCCTTCCGTTGACTGTTCCACTGGTGCTTGCACCAGTGTGGTTCTCTGCAGGTAGTGGCCAACTGTACCAGGACCACCCTGGAGGTGCCACCAGTGAGTCCTCAGCCAACTTCATCCCCACCACCAGTGTCGGACTGGGGTATTTAGGGCCCACCAGTAAAAATTATTTTGGGGGCCCACTGTACGGATACATTCAAATATAATAAATAATCTAACAAGTTTTTTATATGAACATAGGCTGGTTGAGGGGCTGTACATTGAATATAAGTATGTAGTACAGTAAGTTTACTGTGTTATGTGCCACTTGTGCAAGGGGTGGGAGACTAGGCACCCACCTTGCTCAAGGGCCCACCGGGGGATTCACCTGTACACCTGTGGGCCAGTCTGAGCCTGCCCACCACCAGGGGTGCTGTGAAGAACTGGGCTTGCTGGCTCTCTGCCCTCTGGGTTTGGCATCCTGTCTTGCCAGTGCACTTGGTTAGTGTTAATACTACCACTATTACCCTTGCTTGCTGTTCCTGTGTTACTGTCATGTTAATTTATTACATGTGTAATAAAGAACTTAGCAGGTTTCCTGGTGATCTGCCTGTGTCCTGTTTGTGAGACATTCCAGAGGTTTGCCTGTCCTCCGGAATGTGGCAATAATAAGACTGAACCTTTGTGTATACATTATATATCTACATAACTTTAACTTTTTTAACTTTCCAAGTAAATATCATTGGTTATCTTGTACTGGTGTATAATACCGTCTGTAATTCAGGATAATTCACTACAATAGAAGTTATTCACAAAGATATATAGGTTACAAGTGTGTGTAAACTATAAAGTGGTATCTGGATTCCAGCAGCTACAGTATATTCCCAGACACCTTGTGATGATATTATAGGAGTTATAGCTTCTGTTCACAGATATTTTCAGAAATGAAATATTTTTAGAAGATTAAAAAAAATTACTTTTGCATTTCAGGGCCAATGGGTCCACCAGGAGGAAACCCAGGACTGCCAGGAAGAGATGGACTTACTGGAGCACCAGGAGCACCAGGTGTACAAGGGTTAAAGGGTGAGAAGGGGAACATTGGACCTCCAGGTAAATGAATATGTGCATTTTCTGTTTAAGTTAGAAAAAACAGAAACCTCCGTTTTGAAAATTTTGTTGAAAATGCATTATTTAACATTTATTTCTCTTATTGTTTTATGCTGTCCAATCAGAACCAAAGATGCTTTCTACTTTTGGAAATTTTTCTTCTGGTAGTTTTTAGTTTCTCTGGAGAAGCCAGTGAACAGCCTGCTTAAATGTAATTTGACAAAGGCTTCAGAAGACGGCACACATAGGAGGAGAGTTATCAAACTGGTGTAAATGAATATTGGCTTAACAACCAATCAGATTCGTCCTTTCATTTTACAAAGGAGCTCTGAATAATGAAAGTTGGAATATGATTGATTGCTAGGGGTTTTCATAAATCTCCTCCATAGTACATATGATAGTAGCGAAAGTTAGGGACACCAAGTACAAATATTCCTACCACACAATTCAACTTCTACATGTTTATATTACAGTTAGGCCCCATTCTGACGGCCATATTATTGCGGGTCCGCAATAATGCGGACCTGCCATAATGCGGGGCCCGCCCGGCGTGTGTTCCGCACCGCTTGGAACACACGGCCGGGCGCCCCATTCAAAATGCCTATACTTGTCCGTGCATACTTTATATGAGCCTTATATGAGCCTTACATGCTCTATATGAGCCGTGGCACGGAGCTAGCTCCATGCGGCGGCTCCCCACTCCCATAGAGGTGAATGGGGCCTTACAGTTTATATTCTTGAAATTTTCATTACTTATGTAATTAATGCTAATGCATTAATGCCAACTGAAACAAATGTAATTAGATATAGATATAAAATAAATATTATATAACTATTCCAAATTGATCAAATGAATTGCTCCTGAAATTCTAATATACAGATGCAGCTGAGCTAAACTTGACGGTTAATGTGTTAAGTAAAGAATGGCAAAAAAGATAACTAACTTTTAAGTGAATTTAAATAGCTTTTGTTAGTGTTGAGAGAGCATGCTCGGCCGAACTTGCTGTTCGGCCGAGCATGCCTACGCTCGGGTCCGCTCGGTGTTTGGCCGAACACCGAGTGTACTCGAGCGCAATGCTCGAGTCCCCTGCCCGCACCAAGACGGATTTGTCATGACCCCAATGCAAGTCAATGGGGATGGATCCGTTTAGTGTCTTCCGGCAGGACGGGAGGAGGAAACTGCCAGGGAAGGTAAGTAGTGTCTCTGTGTGTCTGTCTGTTTGTTTGTTTTTTTAAATTTTGGGCACTTGTGTAAACCAGGCACCCCCCACTCTTCCAAGCTGGCGGTGCCTGGTTTACTCCCATAGACTTCAATTATGCTCGGGTGCTCGGCCGTGCACCCCTTGAGTTCTCGGCCAGACCACCCGAGCACCACGGTGCTCTATCATCACTAGCTTTTGTCACAAGATAACCAAGATAAACAAATGTATCAAAAATAAAGAATGAATCTGGATTGCACATCCTCATACTATGTTTTGATCTAGTAATTGCTTCTCAGCATAATTTAACATCGCTTCTCAGCGTGATAAGTGGTATACTACCCCTATGTCATATAATACACACGAGGAATTAGTATACGTTTTGATCAAAAAGCATAGGCCGAAAAAATACCCTATTAGAACATAACTTTTACTAAGTCTTATTTAAAAGAATCCCACACACACAAAAATTATATAATACACAAAATATTGTGAATAAACAAAAAAAGATATACTTTTTGATGATGATCGGGGCTACCAAATGGTTAGGCAAGTAGTTTAAATAGGGTTATGCCACACAGGTGGTCACTCACGATTAGATGAGTTGTTCTGTAGTGAAGGGGGCTCATTCACATCACATTGTTCAGTAACCGGTGGCTGCAGCGTCTCTTCTCCGGTACTGGTTCCAAGTTCACGCTTTTTAGGCAGGCGGGATAATGTCCCTTCTTGGACTGTCTTCACCCTGCCTAAAAGCGGAGTAATCGCTCCGAAAGGGGCGGCCCCACTTATCGGTGGCTGTACCCTATACAATAAAATTCCCTACCTCCTGCAGTACTTTGACCACTACTGGCCTCATCAATACGGCGATTGTGCCTAAATATGAGTCTCCTGATGAACCTACTTTATTTTCAAAGGGGAAACGCATTGAGACGATGATCCCAGAGATGATGAACCTAACCTGCTAATCCAGGCATACCACTATATGGGATATCCACAGGAGGTAGGGAATTTTATTGTATAGGGTACAGCCACCGATAAGTGGGGCCGCCCCTTTCGGAGTGATTACTCCGCTTGGTGAAGACAGTCCAAGTAGGGACAGTATCCCGCCTGCCTAAAAAGCGTGAACTTGGAACCAGTACTGGAGAAGAGACGCTGCAGCCACCGGTTACGGAACAATGTGATGTGAATGAGCCCCCTTCACTACAGAACAACTCATCTAATCGTGAGTGACCACCTGTGTGGCATAACCCTATTTAAACTACTTGCCTAACCATTTGGTAGCCCCGGTCATCATCAAAAAGTATATCTTTTTTTGTTTATTCACAATATTTTGTGTATTATATAATTTTTGTGTGTGTGGGATTCTTTTAAATAAGACTTAGTAAAAGTTATGTTCTAATAGGGTATTTTTTCAGTGATAATATATTTCTTGGCATACCCGTCTAGATTCTTTTTTTCAGTGATTAACAAAAAGCATAGGCCCACTCACCGCGCCAAGGTTGCCTCCTCGAATGGGAACCTACTCTAAATTTGGCGCAGCGCTGCGCGGCGACCACCAGCACCACACCAATAGGCGGCAGAGCCCAGCAGGCAGACAGCGCCCCCGCTACCCAGCTAAGCCACCCTGGCACTGAGCTCCACCAACCCACCAGCACAGCACCAAAGCAACAATGGCCGCCGCGCAGCACCGCACCCAACACGTGAACACATATCAGAGGTCACCTTTTTCTCTGCTATCAGGAACTCCAACTGAGAGAAAGTAGGAATTTATAAACCCTCATGCAGACACCTGCTAATTTAAAAACACCTGGGCCGAATGGGGAGGAGTGCTGATACCAGAGTGAACAAAAAGGGGACAGATTCTACAAATGTATCAAAAATAAAGAATGAATCTGGATCGCACATCCTCATACTATGTTTTGATCTAGTAATTGCTTCTGATATGTGTTCACGTGTTGGGTGCAGTGCTGCGCGACGGCCATTGTTGCCTTGGTGCTGTGCTGGTGGGTTGGTGGAGCTCAGTGCCAGGGTGGCTTAGCTGGGCAGCGGGGGCGCTGTCTGGCTGCTGGGCTCTGCCGCCTATTGGTGTGGTGCTGTGGCGCTGGTGGTCGCTGCGCAGCACCAAATTTAGAGTAGGTTCCCACTCAAGGAGGCAACCTTGGCGCGGTGATTGGGCCTATGCTTTTTGATCAAAACGTATACTAATGCCTCATGTGAACTATATGACATAGGGGTAGTATACCATTGATTACGCTGAGAAGCGATGTTAAATTATGCTGATAAGCAATTACTAGATCAAAACATAGTATGAGGATGTGCGATCCAGATTCATTCTTTATTTTTTATATAACCAAAATAAACACTGTGCCATGTGTTATCAGAGTCAATTTTAGCTTGACTATATCTGTACATTAGAGTAAAGACTATGAGGGTAATTTATTAAGACCGGCAATTTAGACTCTGTAATAACCCCTGTGCTGACGGTGGATTCACCGAAGTTATGTCGGTCTGGACCATTAGACCATTTTCTACTCCTAAAACAGGCATAGAGAATCATGAATGAGATGGGTCTGCTGGCCCTTCCCTGCCCATGCCACTCTCACTTTATTAGACCTGGCGTGAGTGGGGAAAACTCACAAATTGCGGCTCAAATAACCTTTGTTTCGCAATCTGCACCAAAAATACTTCTAATATAGGTGTATTTCTGGATAGTGGATGTCCCTCTAATTTTTTTTCGGCCAATTCATCTTACTTGAGGAATGACACAAGTAGTGGTAATTTAAAATGCCCTACCATTTTTTTTCTACAGCTCCTGAGTATCTCCATGACAATATATAACATAAACTTTGTACAGTCTTACAGTTAGGGCTCATGCACACGACTGGGTCCGCAATACACGGGCACCGGCCACGTGCAGCCCGCATCACGGATCACGGACCCATTCACTTCAACGAGTCCGCAATCACGGAGATGCGGAGCGGAGGCACGGATCGGAACACTACGGAAGCACTACGGTGTCTGCTTTAATTTAAGAAGCATTTGTGCAGTAAAAATTGGCTGTGTAGGTGGACCCAGGCTTTAACATAGTTTATACTTTGTGTTTATGATTTTTTAAGGTACTCCTGCATCACTGGATAATGAACTGCAGCTTCAGTTAGCTTATATGTACAAGCGAATAAGGAAACTTGAAGGTGGTGAGTATATACACTCAGACTCTCTACATGATAAATGCCACTTACTGAAGAGAGACTATATATATATATATACACACCGTATTTTTCCCTTTATAAGACGCACCCCAGATTTTAGAGTAGGAAAATAAAAATATTTTTCATCACACCTCATATTAGACCCCCCCATAAATTTCAGGACATCACATCAGACCCCCATATCAGCCCTCCATGTCAGACCCCCATCAGACCTCAGATCATCCCATCAACCCCCATATCAGCCCACTGTGCCCCCATCAGACCTCAGATCAGCCCACTGTGCCCCCATATCAGCCCACTCTGCCCCCATCAGACCTCAGATCAGCCCCCATATCAGCCCACTGTGCCCCCATATCAGCCCACTGTGCCCCCATCAGACCGCAGATCAGCCCACTGTGCCCCCATATCAGCCCACTGGGCCCCCATCAGACCTCAGATCAGCCCCCATATCACCCCACTATGCCCCCATATCAGCCCACGGTGCCCCCATCAGACCTCAGATCAGCTCACTGTGCCCCCATATCAGCCCACTGTGCCCCCATATCAGCCCACTGTGCCCCCATCAGACCTCATATCAGCCCCCATATCACCCCATTGTTCCCCCATATCAGCCCACTCTGCCCCCATCAGACCTCAGATCAGCCCACTATGCCCCCATATCAGCCCACTGGGCCCCCATCAGACCTCAGATCAGCCCACTATGCCCCCGTATCAGCCCACTGTGCCCCCAATATCAGCCCACTCTACCCCCATCAGACCTCAGATCAGCCCATCAGCCCCCATCAGACCTCAGATCAGCCCACCCAGCCCCATAAGGATAAAATAAAAAACTCGTTCACCTCTCCTGCGCCACAGCTCCGCTCCGGGTCCGGCGCTGCACTGTCACCTGACTGCGTGCAGCGTCAGGTCATAGTGAGCGCACTACGTCCTGACGCTGTACGCGGTCAGGACAGTGCAGAGCCGGCCCGGAGAAGACAGAGGAGCGCCGGACCCGGAGCGGAGCCACGACGCGGGAGAGGTTAGAGAGTTTTTTATTGTATCCTTATGGGGCTGGGTGGGCTGATCTGAGGTCTGATGGGGGTCCCGGCACCTAATACATTGTAGTGAGCTTTATAAAACGCACGGCAATTTTCCCCCTACTTTTGGGGGAAAAAAGTGCATCTTATAAAGCGAAAAATACGGTGTATATATATATATATATATATATATATATATATATATAATTTGTAAAACAATACTAATAAAAACTAACAACTAATTAAAAAAATGTAAATGCAATCAAAATTAGAAAAATGACTAATTATTCTGATAAAAACATAATTAAGATGATCTTGTTACTTGTCTTGTATTTTAGTTTTGTTCTTGGATGGAAAAATCCAACATGTAAAGGATAAAATACTTGCAACAAATGGCAAAGAAGTAGACTTTAAAACTTCCAAGGCAACTTGTGAAAGTGTTGGTGGTAGTATTGCTACACCCATGAATGAAGCTGAAAATAGTGCCATCTTAACAATTTTAAAGCAGTATAACAGATATGCTTACTTGGGAATAATTGAAGGAGCAACATCTGGAGACTTCCATTACTTGGATGGGCATCCTGTAAACTACACTAACTGGAGACGAAGTGAGCCTAGTGGGAAAGGGAAGGAAAACTGTATAGAAATGTACACAGATGGCACATGGAATGATAAGGCTTGTAACCAATATCGGCTCTGTGTTTGTGAGTTTTAAACCTACCTAAATAACCATATTAATTGTCCAAAAAAATAAATAAAAATAAAGCAATTCATTGTTAAATGAAACATACAGCTTCCATTTTCTTCTTTGAAAATAATTGAACAAATGTGAGATTATACACATTATTTTATATTTTCAGTATTTTACTTCTCACACATTAATTAAACTACTGTAATGCAAACATAAGTTTGCCTATAAAAGACATGCTATATGCATATAGTAACAGTCAAAATTGTGGACATTCCTAAATGAATATTGGTTTCTCTTGATCCCAGTAGAACAAGCAAGCTGGCACTCACAGAATCTTTAGTTGTTTATTTGCATAGCGGTACTGTATTTGGCTCCTACCAAGCTTTTCTCAAATGTATATATATCTCTCTTGATTCAGAGAAATTTTAAATAAAAGCTTTCATCGTAAATGGGTTGTCCTCTTTTTTTTTTTACTGATGGATAGGTCATCATTATCAGATCGGTGAGGGGCCAACTCCCGGCGCCCCCGCTGATCAGCTGTTTGAAGAGAAAGCAGCGCTTGTATGAGCGCTGCCTTCTCTGTATTGTTTACCTGCTCCCTTTCGCAACCACAGTGGTGAGCAGGCATAATTCACTTCAATGGGATGGCTCCTTCCTATTCTAATAAATAGCAGACAATAAAGGGTTATGTCACAAAACATATTCTGGGGGCGGAGCCTAACCACAGAGCGCGATGGAAGCTTGATTCAGAGCTCCCGCTTCACACTCCTGCACTTCCCTAACTTAAGACCACAGAAGTACATGAAAATGGTCAAGATCGGTAGGGACAGGGTCAGAGACCCTCCCTCGACACCCAAACAAAAGAAAAATCAGCAGGAGATGGACCGCTTCTTCAAAAAACATCTCTCTCCTCTCTGAAGCATGGGGCGTGGCTAGTGAGCACGCTGCTCGTCTGACCAGGAAAGTTTGTGGAGCTCCTGAGGTGGATCAAGCCTCAGAATAACACCCCCCTACTGGGAAAAAGCAAGCCAGCTGGAGCCAGCAGACCTTGGAGACGCTGAAGCCTGGATTGACACTGCGGGAGGATAGTGGATAGTGACGAGAGCGCAGGAGTCGAAGTCAGGGGGTATTGGAGACCTCCGTGGATAAACAGCCGTGAGGGAGGTAAAATATTGGAGCCGATAGCGGAGAGAGCGTTGGAAGGAGGGACGATCCGGATATCCCACGAGAGTGGTGAGTAGGAGCAGCCTGAATAGGACTATGAACAAGTAGACTGGGGAACTCCCAGATAACTAATGCAAACTGCTACTAATGTGAACTGACTTCTAACGCGAATTGGCTGCTAATGTGAACTGCTACCAATGTGAACTGGCTACCAATGTGAACTGGCTACTAACTGGTTACTAATGTGAACTGCTACTAATGCGAACTGCTGCTAATGTGAACTGGCTACTAATGTGAACTGACTACCAATGTGAACTGGCTACCAATGTGAACTGGCTACTAATGTGAACTGGCTACTAATGTGAACTGCTACTAATGTGAACTGACTACCAATGTGAACTGGCTACTAATGTGAACTGACTACCAATGTGAACTGGCTACTAATGTGAACTGGCTACTAATGTGAACTGGCTACTAATGTGAACTGGCTGCTAATGTGAACTGGCTGCTAATGAGAGCTGGCTGCTAATGTGAACCGGTACTAATGTGAACTGGCTACATATGTTAACTGGTTACTAATGTGAACTGGTTACCAATGTGAACTGGCTACTAACTGGCTACTAATGTGAACTGCTACTAATGCGAACTGCTGCTAATGTGAACTGGCTACTAATGTGAATTGCTACTAACGTGAATTGGCTACTAATGTGAATTGCTTCTAACGTGAACTGGCTACTAATGAGAACTGGCTGCTAATGTGAATTGCTTCTAACGTGAACTGACTACCAATGTGAACTGCTACTAACGTGAACTGGCTACTAATGTGAATTGCTTCTAACGTGAACTGACTACTAAAGTGAACTGGCTACTAATGAGAACTGGCTGCTAATGTGAACTGCTACTAATGTGAACTGGTTACTAATGTGAACTGGCCACCAATGTGAACTGGCTACTAACTGGCTACTAACGTGAACTGCTACTAATGCGAACTGCTACTAATGTGAACTGGCTACTAATGTGAATTGCTTCTAACGTGAACTGGCTACTAATGAGAACTGGCTACTAATGAGAACGGGCTACTAATGTGAACGGGCTACTAATGTGAACGGGCTACTAATGTGAACTGGCTACCAACTAACCATTATTAACCACTAACTACCTGGACGGCTAAAGTGGGAGTTTGGCCCTCCAGTGTATTTCTTTAAAAAACAAGATTTGATACTGGTAACCGGTAATAGTAACATTTACCAAGTGAACTAAATGTTCTGTAGCCCCCCGTGGCTGTAATATTCTGGTGTACCCCCTGGTGGTAAGATCCTGCAAGTTCTCAGTGGCAGCAATACCTTGACTGTACTCCTTGGTTGCAACATTGTGCTGCGTCCTCTGGCCGTAATATTCTGCTGTTTCCCCCTGGCTATAATACTCCGCTGCCTTTCCCTGGCTGTACTACTCTGATGCTCCCTCTGTCTGTAATTTCTGAAGCTCCTTTTGGCTGTGACATCTCTGCTGCTTAACTGGGCTGCTACACTCTGCTGCTCTGTGGTTGTCATACCTTACTGCTTTTCCTGGTTGTTATACCCCTATATTTCTGGTCATAATAAGCTGTGAAGTACTTTAGGAGTATAAAAATCACGAATGGCCTATAAAAGGCAGTCTGTTAGTCCAAATAAAAGTAGAGGGGGTAGCAGCAGCAATATGGCAGGAAGGAATAGAGGTAATACAGGAGCAGCGGAAAAATTACAGGGATTAAATGACCCCCCTCTTTGGCTAAATGACATACTGGATGCCATAAACGGCTGTAAAGACACCATAAGTGACTTGTCTAACAAGGTGGAGGTAGTGGGGTCGGAATTATCTCAGATGAGAGAAGAATTTGGTAAAATCCGGGAAAGATGCAGTGAAGCAGAACAGAGGATAAGTAACATGGAGGATGAGGTGACGCAATTAAAAAAGGAAGTGAATACTCTGAAAACCGACAACGTTTTTTTGAAACGTAAAATTATTGACTTGGAGGACAGGTCGCGTAGGAGTAATATAAGACTGGTCAGATTTACAGAGGAGGTGGAAAAGAATGATATAAAAAAATTTGTGACAAGTTGGATAAAAGAGACAGTAGGAGAAAAAACTTTGTCGCAACAGTTTGCTATTGAAAGGGCACATCGCGTGCCAGCAAAACCACCAGTTATAGGGGGTAGACCTAGAGCGATACTGATTAAAGTCCTCAACTTCAATGATAAAGAGATTATCATGAGAAAACTAAGAGAAATGGGAGAGATAAAATACAATAATGAAAAAATATTCGCATTTCCAGATTACGCAACAGAGACACAGAAGCAAAGATCTTCGTTCTTTGGGGTTAAAACACGTTTGAGGAAAAATGACATAAAATACGCTCTGTTTTATCCTGCCAGGCTGAAAATAATAATGGATGGGAAGACACAATTTTTTGATACCCCAGAGGAAGCCACCTCATGGATGGACTCTATGGGACTGAAAATGTGAAGTATTGATAAACCTGGTCGGATTGAGTAATGCTCAAGAGAGGGACTCGTAAATAAAACGTAAACGAGTCGTAAGGGGAAGGGGGGGTGGGAGTCCGAGTGGTAGATATAAAAATGTAACAGAAAAAGGGAAAAATGTAAGAATATATGAGCGGAGGCTGTTTTTTTTTTTTTTTCTCTTTGTGCTTCTCTTCTTTTGTTGTCTATATAAACACAAGGATAGATTATGAGTACTAAGATTATGGTATGGAACACGAGGGGTCTAGGGGACAGAATTAAAAGGGTTGCAGTTTTTGATTTAATTAAATGTCACTCACCAGATATTGTGGCTATCACTGAAACTCACTTAACGAAAGATACACAAAAATGTTTATACAAGAAATGGTACCCCACACAGTACCACTCACATTACTTGACTTATGCACGGGGGGTAAGTGTGATGATACATCAAAGAGTAAAATGGGAATTATATGAAGTAAAATTAGATGAAGAAGGACAATTTGTATTCCTACACGGGAGGATTTCTAACTTAAGATGTGCACTTATTTTTTTATACATACCGCCACCCTTCAAAGTAGAATTACTAAAGAAGGTATACCACTACTATACATTAATAGAAGAATGTCCATGTTTAATTATGGGTGACTTTAATGGTCTGATGAATAATGAGAAAGATATACATAGGAGAAGTGGTAATTGGAAGGGAGGGGGTAATACACCACTTAATAAAATTTGTACGGAAATTGGATTAGATGATGTCTGGAGAAACCAAAACCCAGATGAAAAGGTATTTTCTTGTTTTAATAAAACCGCAAAATCGCTGTCTAGAATTGATCTAGTCTTATGTAATAGGGAGTATGTAGGAATAATAAAGAAAATTCAATATTATCCACGAAGTATTTCGGACCACTCACCAGTGGTCACAACTATAAACGTAGAACAAACTAGGAGCTATAAAGGGTGGAGATTGAATCCCCATTGGCTGGACTTGATTCCTTTCAATGAAACAATAAGAAAAGAATTAAAAGAAATATTAGAGATTAATTGGGGAACAGCCAGCGATACGACCGTATGGGATACAATAAAAGCATGGATTAGAGGTAGCTTGATAAAGAAAATAACAGAACTAAAGAAGACCTTAGGGACTAGAGAGAAAGAACTTAGTAGAGAAGTGGAAGAATTAGAACAACAGTATTTAGTAGGTAGATCAGATGAGGAATACGTAGAATGGAAAAATAAACAGAAAGAGTATGAGGAGTTGTTAACGGAAAAAGCAAGAAATAAGGTAATATTCAGGGGAAAAAAGAGACTTTTGGAGGAAGGAAAACCGAATAGGTACCTCATGGCCATTATCAACGGTCAGAATCAAAATAGGAGAATATCGGTGATAGAAAATAAAGAAGGGGAATTAATAAAGGACGAGGAGAAGATCAGCGGAGAATTTAGTCTATATTATAAAGAACTATATAGTACGGGGTTAAAAAAAACCCTAATGGAGATAGGAAACTACTTAGACCAAATTGATCTACCTAAATTAAATACAGAAGAAAGGGAAGAATTGGAAACATCTATAACCCCGGGAGAAATTTGGGCAGCTTTGAGACAGGTAAAGGGAAATTCGACCCCAGGGGCCGATGGATTACCCTATGAAATTTATCGGAAACTAGGACCTGAACTTATACCAGCACTTCATAGAGTTATTAATACATCTATTAGGGAGGGGAAATTATCAAACTCAATGATGGAGGCTAGAATCACATTAATCCTGAAACAGGGGAAGAACCCCATAAAAGTACAGTCGTATAGACCTATTTCATTAATAAATGTGGACAATAAATTATATGCTAAGGTTCTAGCCAATAGGTTGTTGAAATACATGACACATCTTATTCATCCAGTCCAGAACGGATTCATTCCTGGTAGGTCAACCAGGAATAATCTTGGGAGAGTATTAAATAACATTCAGATAGGAGAACCGGGGGGGTCCCACTCCATCCTGTCTTTAGACGCAACTAAGGCGTTTGACAGGGTGGAGTGGGACCACCTCTGGGAAGTGATGAAGCGGTTCTGAATTGGCCCAAAGTATATTGAAATGGTTAAACTGCTTTATAATAAGCCAAGGGCCTCTGTGATAGTGAATGGGGTTCCCGGGGAATGTTTTGATCTTACAAGAGGTACTAGACAGGGTTGTCCTCTCTCCCCCCTACTCTTTGCATTGGCTATTGAGCCTCTAGCAATTAAAATCAGAAAAGACCCAGAAATGGCGGGATTCGGAGTGGGGGGGAGAGAGGACAAATTAACTCTGTATGCAGATGACATTCTGATGTTTCTGAAGGACCCAGCTATATCTTTAACTAAGATCACGAAGACAATAGAGGAATATGGTGAGGTCTCTGGGCTTTCAATAAACTGGGAGAAATCCGTTCTGATGCCATTGGGAGATAGAGTAGGAGATATAAGTGAAAAGATAAGTGTAATGGAAAGAGGGAGTACATTCAGATATTTGGGTATAGAGATTTCAGCAGATACATCAGAGTTTCACAAACATAATACTATGAGAGTAGTAGAGGAAATTAGAAAGAAAAGTGAAGTGTGGCTTGGACTTCCGATATCCAAGGCAGATAGGATATGCCTAATAAAATCAGTCATAGTACCTAAAATTCTATACGTTTTCTCAGCAGCCCCGATCTGGCCAAAAGAATTCATATTTAAAAAAATAAAAAATATATTGAATAGGCTAATATGGGGCCGGAAACGTGTGAGATTAAAAATAGATAATCTGTGTCTCCCTAGGGAATGGGGGGGACTAGCAATCCCTGACTTTAGAATATACTTTTTGGCATATCAACTACAATCCATTTTGGAATGGGAAAAAAATCCATACTTCGCTTATTTGTTAAGAGAAATTGGAGGGTTGGAGATCAGTATATGGGAACTATTGGAGTCAGGACAATTGAAAGATAGTAATATTTTCAGTAAAAGTTGGAAAATCATGAAAAAAATGATGAACGAGACAAGAATGTATGATTTTGCTCCCTTATGGAATAACAGAAATTTGAAAGAAGTTAATAAGCTGAAGGTACTGGATAAGTTAGCAAAAGCAGGAATTAGAACAATGACGGATGCATTTAACGAAGGACAATTGAAAAATTGGAATGATATCAGAAGAGAGTTTAATGTAACAAATAAAGATTATTATGAATATATAAAATTATACTACGCAGTTAAGAGATCAGGACAGGAAGAAAATCACTATACAAGTGAACCAATGGGTTTGGTAAAAGATATTAAAGAGAAAAAAATATTAAAAAAATAGCTTATCCAAAATTTACCATAAATTAATAGCAACTCAAGTAACTAAGAGAGAGTTTAAAGGATTAAAAGAATGGGAGAAAGAAATTGGAGTAATCTCAGTAAAACAATGGAGGTTAATATATAAGAACATAAGGAAAGTCTCGGAGAGTCTACGGCTCCAGCTGATACAGTATAATTGGATACATCGGATTTATTATACCCCTAGTAAACTGCATAAATGGAAAATAAGGGAAGACTCTAAGTGTCCTAAATGTGGGAAGGAAGATACAGACCTAATCCATTTAATGTGGGAATGCCCTACGGTCAAAGATTTTTGGGATAAGGTTTTAGAAGACATAGGAAAAGAGGAACAACAAAATATAAATTGGTCAGTAAAATGGATTATGTTGGGGTTAGATGACGACATAAATATGAGAAGGGAAAATAAAATAAGGATATTAAAAAAACTCTTTAAAGCATGATACACAATAGTGAGGTGGTGGATGTCTCCGGTAGCACCAGACATCAAATACTGGAAGAAAATTGTTAAAGTATAGTAATAAATTATAGGCTATTTAGCCAAGTTTTAATTCTATCACATCTTCGTCATTAAAACTCGGACGGGGGGAGGGAGAGGGATGGGTGGTTGGGGTTGGGGTATGTAAAAAAAATAAAAAAAAAATAAAAAATCTCTCTGTCTCTCCGGCGCGCACAAACAAAATGGCGCAGCAAGCCCTGGAGCGCGAAACAGATGAAGACACTGAAGGAGGCGGGGATGGCCACACTGACCCTGATGAGCCGTCGACCCAAGAGGACAATGCTACATTAACAAGGTTTTTCTTTAAAAATACCCTCTCCCAAGCTTTAGCCCCGTTATTAAGGGAAATGAAAGATCTCAGACAAGATGTCCGTGCTCTCGGCCACAGAGTTGAAACGCTTGAGGGCAACCAAAGTTTGATGGTGGATCACAGTGCAGGAGTAGTACAGGCTATGGAAGTCCAAGTAAATTCCCTGAATACTGCTTTTTCACTGATCGAAGATCAAGAAAATAGAAGCAGACGCAGAAACATCAGGCTGAAAGGTGTTCCAGAAGACATCCCTCCTACAGCCTTTGAATCTACCGCCATGTCTGTCTTCACGGATCTACTTGGTACTGACAGAGCACAAGCGGTAATTATTGAAAGAATCCATAGATCCCTACGTCCACCACCGCAGCACGGAGATCCGCCTAGAGATATAATCTGTGGCCTGCTAAGTTTCAGAGATACAGCAGCAGTTCTACGGGCTGCCAGAGATAAGCGGGACATTCTTCTTAATGGAGTCTCTATCTCCATCTTTCAGGACTTAGCACCATCCACGCTTTTGAAAAGAAGGGCCCTCAAACCACTTACGGATCATCTCCGCACTATCAAAGTGCCTTACCAATGGTTATTCCCATTTGGCCTCACTTTTAATATAGAAGGCAGGCGTTGCACCATCCGTTTGCCGTCTGACTTACCTGCTGCCTGGGCCCTACTAGATATTGCTCCTCTACAAGTTGAGCCATGGTTGCCGGTAGATATTGCACTGCAGAAGCTTCCCACGCTACCCTCCCTGGAACCCTGGTCTACGGTTGCAAGGAAAAAATCTCCAAACAGTAAGAGGAGAATTGTGTGATCCCGCACAGATTGCCACTCAGATATAGGACTGGGTCTAAGCTGCCATATATCCACTACAGACCTCCTAGATCCTATCTGTTCCCTACATCTGAAATGGTTACTCTAACGATACCCGTATTTTATTGTATAGGGTATCTCATATGTCATAATGTTTTTCCAGGTTTATCTCTATTCGAACATCCATGGCCTTTATACTGTTATGGTATTGTGTTGTTATAATGTTATAATATTATAATGTTCGTATCAGTTGAATTACGGCCCTGAGGGCCACACTCACGACCATCTCAAGTGTCACTCCTGTGGTATTTAACAAAGTTTAATAACATTGCCTGAGCTTACTATGTTTAAGTTTCATTCTAGGCATTTTCTGCTATACCAGTTCTGTTGGAATTACGACATTATTGCCTGATTGTACGGTTATTACTTTGATTGTACTATCTCACTAGAAGTGTAGGTCTGTACTGCCTGGTTGGGGTCGTTTTCTTGTATACCTCTCACCCCCAGGTCACACCTTTTCAGTGTGTCAGACACAGTGACCGCCCTCGCTGTACATAACCTACTGTAATACTTCTCTACTTGTTTCACTAAGCTTCTCATCTGAAGTTTACAAGTGTATTTTAGTTTGCACCCCAGTTCATAGCCCTTACACTTATACGCAGACAGTATACTTTCATGGCTTCTCTAAATTTCACAACTTTCAATATATGGGGCCTTAAAACCCCTCAGAAGAGGTCACAAGTTGTTACTCTTTTGAAAAAATATAAATCTGACATATGTTTTTTACAGGAAACTCACATCAAGTCTTCTAACATCCCCAGGATGCCTTCCTACCATTTCAACCAATGGTTCCATTCTACATTTAGCTCTGCAGCCAGAGGTGTCAGCATAGCCATCTCCAAACATGTTCCTTTTGTGCCTGCCCTCACACAGTCGGACCCAGATGGACGATTCCTATTTGTTAAAGGTAAATTAGGCAATACCCTTATTTCACTTGCCGGTCTCTACGCCCCTAACAAACACCAGCATAAGTGGCTCAAAACCACTCTTCAAAAGTTTGAGATCTTTGCTGAAGGCCTCAAAGTCTTGGGTGGAGATCTCAATATCTCACTGAACCCCTCTCTTGACACTTCACAAGGTCGTTCCTCCATTTCCCAGAAATCATTGAGTGCCATCCACAAAGCCATTGCTAATTCCCACTTAATTGATTCCTGGCGCATCCTGAATCCCTCCATCAGAGATTATTCATTTTTCTCTGCAGTCCATCAGTCCTATCAGAGACTTGACTACATTTTCCTATCGGAAAATCATCTAAGTGCACTCAAAGGTTCAACCATGGGACAAATTACCGTTTCTGACCATGCTCCTGTCACAGCGGAAATTTCCTTTCATGATTTGACAGCTAAGGAATGGCAATGGAGATTGAATGAGACAATACTGGATTCGGAGAAGAATCTATATGACCTTGCTCGTAAATTATCCCTGTTTTTCCAAGATAATATACCAGCTTCCACCTCTCATACCATAACTTGGGAAGCACATAAAGCTTTTATCAGTGGAGAGTTGATTGCCCTAGGTGCTAAGTTAAAAAGAGATAGGCAGAAGAACCTTAACTCACTGCTGAACCAGATAAATGTAATTGAATCGTTGCAAAAGAAATCTCTTTCTTTGCCTAAGCAAACTGAATTACTTTCCCTCAGGAGACAATTAAAGGAACTCCTGAACATTAAATGTGCCAAAGCTTATCAATAAGCTAAGTTTAAATTTTACGCCCATGGAAACAAAGGAAACAAATTAATGACCCATCTATTAAAAAAGAAAATAAACTCACAATTCATTAGTAAGGTAAGAAATGGTCAGGGTACTTTGCTCACCTCTACCAAAGACATAGCCAGAGAATTTAATATTTTTTATGCCAAGCTATATAACCTACCTCCATCTATACCCTTGGGCACATCTCAACCACCGCACCACGACATTGATGTTATCAAACAGTTTCTTTCCTCTCTCCATTTACCCACCTTAAGTGAGGCGGAATGTTCTTCCTTACTTTCCCCGATATCCCAAGCTGAGGTTCAGAGGGTCATAGCTTCA
>ONZH01025700.1:0-49590 GCA_900303285.1 Rhinella marina
AGTGAATCCGTGTTTGTGGGTTGTTCTTTTAAATAACTATTTGCGGTGTTATTCGCCATCCAAACAGAAAAGCGTGATATTGTGCTAACCTTAGTCAGTGAAGCTGACTTGCTAAAAAAACAGTGAATCCTTGTTTGTGGGGTTGTTCTTTTCAATAACGATTTGCGGCGTTATTTGCCATCCAAACAGAAAAGCGTGATATTGTGCTAACGTAGTCAGTGAAGTTGAATTGCCAAAAAAACTGTGAATCTGTGTTTATGGGGTTGTTAGTTTTAAATAACTATTTGCGGCGTTATTTGCCATCCAAACAGAAAAGCAAAGCATGATATTCTGCTAACGTAGTCAGTGAAGTTGAATTGCCAAAAAAACATTGAATATGTGTTTTTGGGGTTGTTAGTTTTAAATATCTATTTGCTGCGTTATTTGCACTCTAAACAGAAAAGTGTGATATTGTGCTAACGTAGTCATTGAAGTTGACTTGCCAAAAAAACAGTTAATCTGTGTTTGTAGGGTTGTTCTTTTAAATAACTATTTGGGGCGTTATTCGTCATCCAAACAAAAAAGCGTGATATTGTGCTAACGTAGTCCGTGAAGCTGACTTGCTATAAAAACAGTGAATCCGTGTTTTGGTGTGGTTTTTTAAATAACTATTTGCGGCGTTATTCGCCATCCAAACAGAAGAGCGTGATATTGTGCTAACGTAGTCAGTGAGTTGAATTGCCAAAAAAACAGTGAATCTGTGTTTGTGGGGTTTTTAGTTTTAAATAACTATTTGCGGCGTTATTTGCTATCCAAACAGAAAAGCGTGCTATTGTGCTAACGTAGTCAGTGAAGTTGACTTCCCAAAAAAACTATGAATCCGTGTTTGTGGAGTTGTTCTTTTAAATAACTAATTGTGGCGTTATTCGCCATCCAAACAGAAAAGCGTGATATTGTGCTAACGTAGTCAGTGAAGTTGACTTGACAAAAAAACAGTGAATCCGTGTTTGTGGGGTTGTTCTTTTAAATAACTATTTGCGGCGTTATTTGCCATCCAAACAGAAAAGCGTGATATTGTGCTAACGCAGTCAGTGAAGTTGACCTGCCAAAAAAACTGTGAATCCATGTTAGTGGGGTTGTTTCTTTAAATAACTATTTGCGGCGTTATTTGCTATCCAAACAGAAAAGCGTGATATTGTGCTAACGTAGTCAGTGAAGTCGACTTGCCAAAAAAACTGTGAATCCGTGTTTGTGTGGTTGTTAGTTTTAAATAACTATCCGCGGCATTATTCGCCATCCAAATAGAAGAGCGTGATATCGTGCTAATGTAGTCAGTGAAGTTGACTTGCCAAAAAAACAGTGAATCCGTGTTTGTGGATTTGTTCATTTAACCCCTTCGCGCCCAGCGCCGTACATGTACGGCGCTGGGGCGATGCGGGCACATGGCGCCCGCTCGCAAGTGCGGCGGGCGTCATGGCCGGCAAGTCTCTGCTGTTTCTAACAGCAGAGACTTGCCGCTACTTACCGCCATCGGCGGCGTCTTCCTCGGAGTTTAGATGCCGTGATCACACGTGATCACGGCATCTAGTTGCGTCTCAACCCGGAAGCATTCGCTTCCGGGTGGTGTACAGACACCCCGTGTGGCCAATCGGGGTGTCTGTACACCATATGAAAACTGTAATCCTCGCTGGTGAGGATTACAGTTTCAAAGTGCAATTCTTATTCTGGCCACTAGATGGCAGGCCAGGATAAGAAATGAGCAATTCTTGGATTTCTGAGTCTATAAAATCCATAATTGCTCATAAAGAAAAAAAAAAAGCCACAATATATAAGCCCATATTTGAGCTTTCAAATAGTAAAAAAAAAATTAAAATAAAATGTTAAAAAATATATAAAAAATAAAAAAAATATAAAAGTTCAAATCACCCCCCTTTCCGTATAATTAAAAAATAAATACCTAAATAACAATAAATATAGACATCATGGGTATCACCGTGACTGAAAACGCCCGTACTTTTAAAATATAAAAAAAAAATTCCAAATGGCGATTTGCCGTTTTTTATCGCTTTTTTTTTCTAAAAAAAATTAAATAAAAAGTGATCAAAAAGTCATACACACCCCAGAATGGTATCAATAAAAACTTCAGATCGTCCCGCAAAAAATGAGCCCCCATACAGCTCTGTACACATAAATACCAAAAAGTTATAGGGGTCAAGATTTGACAAGGAAAAAAAAAAAAAAGGGCAACTTTCTAATTATTTTATCACTATGAAAACGCAGGAAAAACTATACATATTAGGTATTGCCGTATTCATACTGACCAGTAGAATGAAAGTAATGGATCAGTTTTAATGCACATCGAACGCTGTAAATAAGAAACCCGTAGAACTGTAGCGGAATAGCGTTTTCTTTGCAATTTCACCCGGTTTGGAATTTTTTTCCCGCTTCCCACTACACCGTATGCAAAATTAAATGATGGCGTTGGAAAGTACAACTTGTCCCGCAAAAAACAAGCCCTCATACAGCTATGTGAACAGAAAAATAAAAGAGTTATAGCTGTTTGAAGGCAGGGAGCGCAAAACGAAAATGCATAACCGAAAAAACCTCCGGGCGCGAAAGGGTTAAAATAACTTTGAGTCGTTATTTGCTATCCAAACAGAAAATCGTGATATTGTGCTAACTTAGTCAGTGAAGCTGACTTGCCAAAAAAAGACATGGTTCTGGGCTCGTTCCTTTTACATCGATAGTTGCAGAGTCAGTTTGTATATAAACAAAGTGTATAGTGCTGTGCAGTAATCCATTGTACTGCAGATCAGTAACCCATTGTTAACACACTGTGTAGGTGACGATATTTCTGAAAGAAATAGTTAAGCCGTTGTGCAGGTCAGTGAGCAAAAGATAATTTTTGGGGGGATTGTTCTTTTTATTTTATTTTAAATTTTTTTTATGAAACAGGATGTCAGACAGAGGGGTGACAGGCCCTTTACAGGGGAGGGGCAGTGGCAAAAATTTTTCGGGAACAGGCACAGGTCAGCATAGGAAGGGGACATGGCGTTATGAGTCACTCGGCGAGGCTGCAGCTACCGGTGTCATCTAGTGGTCGTGTGTTGACTACCAACCCAGATGTTCTTGAATGGTTGACTCGGTCATACACTTCCTCCCAGATGACATCTGAAACCCCCAGCCAAGAGTTGGTGGGTTCGTCAGACACAACCCTTAGTTGGCATGGGCCAGGAGCAGCTCCAGTGCTCTCATCTGTCCTCAAGCTGCCTCTGTCCTTTTCGGTCCCCTCATCCAGAAAAGTACTATATGCTATGGGCTCTGCGCCACTATACAGCGAGGATGAACTACTTGAGGACAGTCAGCAGCTACTGGGAAGCCAAGAGGTGGGGCAGAAATCCGCTCCTTCCATTAGGCAGTCAAGTACTGATGAGGAAAGTGTAGTGCGAGGTGATGTTGAGAGCGGTCAGGCTTTGTACACAGAGACTGTTGAGGAGGACATTAGCGACGTGCAAACTGTAGTTGATGATTATGTAGCCGATTGCACTTGGGAGCCGGGTGAAGCAAGGGCTTCATCATCATCATTATCATCATCTGCAGACGAGACTGACAGCTTGCGCGTCAGGCAGCGGTGCAGGCAGCAAGTCGGTAGTGTGGCCATTAGTCAGCGGAGTGGCAGCAGTGCGAGGTCGGGAGCCAAACGGGCACGGGGTAGACCGCACTCTTCGCAGGTGCTTTACAGCCATGAAAAGAGCGGCGCAGGGACTCAGCCAGACAGCGGAGGTACCACTCAGTCAGTGCGGAGTGTTGGTGGTAAAATCGCTTACTCGGCAGTGTGGAAGTTTTTTGTTAAGACGCCTGAGGAGGTGAACATGGCTATATGTAGAATCTGTGGTCAAAAAGTGAAGCGTGGTCAGGGTGCTAATGTTGGCACCATGGCCCTGCGCCAACATATGCAGCGTCACCACAAAGTGGCCTGGGAGAACCGTGGCTCAGATGTGGTGGTCCAGTCGGCAGCAGCAACAGCAGCATCACCCAGTGGCACGCAGCCCATTTCAGGCAGTCAAGGCTCCAGCACCTCTGCCGAAGGGAGCTGTCTGTCATTATCTACCACTCCAGATGCTCCTGCTCCTCCTCCTCTTATTCATCGCCACTCATTACGGCAGCAGTCGTTTACCGAGGCGATTGCAAAGAGACAGCAGTACGCGTCCAGCCATCCTACAGTGCAGAAGCTGACCGTGCTCCTGTCCAAGTTGCTCGTGCTGCAGTCCCTCCCTTTTCAACTGGTGGACCGTTCAGAGAAATGATGGCTTGTACCGAGCCGAGATGGAGAGTGCCAAGCCGTCATTTCTTTGCCAAAAAGTCAGTCCCAGCCCTGCACAAATATGTAGAAGTGAAGGTGGCCCAGTCCTTGAGCCTGTCGGTGTCTGCCAAAGTGCACGGCAGCACCGACGTGTGGAGTTGCAACTACGGTCAGGGACAGTACATGTCCTTTACGGCCCACTGGGTCAATGTGCTTCCTGCGCAGCGACACGAGCAACTTGAACAGGTGACGCCACTTTCTCCTCCTCGCTGTCAAACTGCCGATCCTGCGCTAATGTCCGGCTCCTTCTCCACCACCTCAGCCTCCACTGCAGGGCCAAGTCATAGCGCTCCTCCAGTGTACCACATGTGCAGGGCATGGCGGTGTCACGCAGTTCTACGCCTGGTTTGCCTGGGCGAACGATGTCACACAGGGGATAAACTGCTCCGCGTCATGAAAGAAGAAATCGATTGCTGGCTTTCTCCGCGACAACTAAAAATCGGAACCATGGTGACAGATAACGGAAAGAACATGGTGTCCGCGCTGCTCCAAGGAGGGCTGAGCCATGCGCCCTGCATGGCGCACGTATTTAATCTAGTTGTCAAATGGTTCCTCAAGTCTTATACCCAACTGCAAAACATTCTAAAAATGGCCACGAAACTTTGCATGCACTTCAGCACACATCTACCAGCTGCTCCTTCTACCACCCAGCATCTTTACCAGTGACTGGTATTGCCACCCAGTTCTCCACTCTGTCATTGATCCAATATTTAGCCTTCTGATGCTGTTGCCATCTCAACAATCAGGTCTCCTCATGCTGCTACTGCTGTCACCTCCAGGCTATGTCACCATGCCACTCTGTGGCCTGATGCTGCTGCTGTCGTCTCCACGTGCTGTGTCCTAGCTGCCGCTAAGTCCAAATGATGTAATTGTGCCACTCTGTGGCCTACTCATGCTGCTGCCGCCGCCTCCGCACGCTGTGTCCTAGCTGCCGCTACCTCCAAATTATGTAATTGTGCCACTCTACGGTATGCTGCTGCCTCCACACGCTGTGTTAGCTGACGCTAGGTCCAAATTATGTGCTTGTGCCACTCTCTGGGATGCTGTTGCTGCTACCTCCTCCACACGCTGTCTTCTAGCTGCCGCTAGGTCCAAATTATGTAATTGTACCACTCTATGGTATGCTGAATTTAAATTTTTATGACTTCTGCTGCCTCTCCCAGGGTATGTCACTGTTCTATTCTGTCTTATTAAAATTAATACGACTCCTGCTGCCTCTCCCACTCTGTGGCCTTGAAATGTATTCCACTGCTGCCTCTTGCAGCTGCTGTTACGGTGCCACTCTGTGGCCTTGAAATTTGTTTGACTGCTGCCTCTTGTAGCTGCTGTTACGGTGCCACTCTGTGGCCTAACAAATGTATTCGACTGCTGCTGCCTCTTGCAGCGGCTGTTACGGTGCAACTCTGTGGCCTAGCACATGTATTCGACTTCTGCCTCTTGTAGCTAATTTGTTTGACTGCTGCCTCTTGCAGCTGCTGTTACGATACCACTCTCCTCTGCAGCAGCATGTCAGTCGTAGATTTTTGGTACGTTCTGTAGTCCTATTCCATTATTCAAAGCTCAAGTACACAGGAAACCCTGTTTGTTTTGAACACTCGAATTTTTAAAAGTAAACGATTCCGGCCCCCGGGACACTCAGCGATGAGCATGGGGGAGGCGAGAGGCAGGGGCTCCCACAGGTGGTAGCTCATCTCCCTGCAGACGGACAGCTCGATCTCAAGATGGAACTCCGAGCTTTCTTGGCGTCTTGGGTCAATACTGACATTTTGTCACAGTCGAGGCAAAGCTATAGCCTTTGCTGCACCTCCTCTGTTCCTGTCCACTGGCATAACCAGCCCCTATACTGATAAGAACATATGCTACAGTTGATCTTAGCAAAAAGAAAGAGAATATTTTAGTACGGTCTGCTCTTCAGGGTATGTCATCATGCCACTCTCCGGCCTGATGCTGCTGTCACCGCCGACTGCGCATGCCGTCTCCTAGTTGCCGCTACCTCAAAATTAGGTAATTGTGCCACTCTGTGGCCTCCAAATTGTACTACTACTTCCACTGCTGCTTCCACTTCCAGGGTCTGTCATTCTGCCACTCTGTGGCCTACTCATGCTGCTGCCACTTGGCCACATTGTCGTCATGCCACTCTATAGTCTGCTGATGCTGCTGCCACTGCTATCTCCAACCTGTCTTTGGGGGCTCTGCTTGTATAAGCGTGTAATAGAACAGGTTCTGTCGAAATTTATGTGGAATCAGTGAATTGGTGTAAAAGGCGTGCTCTTTTGGCGCTCTAGTAGGATCTTGGGCCTCTGCACGATTCTTTATAGCTGGCGCTAACATTGACCTGTAAGGCTGAGTTCAGACTTGAGTTGTTTGGTGAGTTTTGGCCCCTTAACTGCCCAATTACATAAAAGTGTGCAGTGATTCTAAGAAGCCTGTGCGTGTCACACTGGCTCACAGTATTCTTCCACCACCACAGTAGAACACCGAGTGTACTCAAGCCAATGCTGGCATTCACTGTAATGTTGATTTGTACGCTAATGCTACGCATTGTATGCTAATGAGTACGAATTTGTATGCTAATGCATACGCATTGTGCGCAAATGCGTACAAATTCAGTTAATTAGCATACTTTTACAAGCGAAAGGAGTAAAAGAGGAGAAGTCGTGATTCTGACCTTTTTCTATTAACCAGATACCCTCCCCTCTTCCGAGCGGGCGGTGCCTGGTTTAGTTCCATTGACCATTATGCTTGGTTGCTCGGCCAGAGCACCCGAGCATACGAGCACAGAAGTGCTCACTCAACACTACTCCCTATGCATTTTACTGCAAGGCACAATGTTCTACACCACTATCCAGGCTCTCTGCCGCCTGGAAGTAGCCGTTTTTTAACACGATTCGCAACAAATTTATTCGGATCGAAGCAAATCTTTTTGGAAAATTCGGTGAACCAGCCGAATCGAATTTTTAAAAAAATCGCTCATCTCTAGTTAGAATCAACAACTAATTTATCTAACGGTAACAAAATTGATGTTTTTCCCCTCAAAATGATTATTCTTAGTGTATTTGGTCAAAGGTTTCAAACATTCATGTGATTCACAAATTATGTTCAGTTCATAGGCTAGTTACATGTATACAAAAGTGTATAAGATGAATAAATAATCACCTAACATTAACGGGGCCCCCACGCTGAATATACATACTCTGCTCCCCACTCCCTGCACCGCTCCTGGTTCCTGCACCGCTCCTGGTCCCTGCACCACCGCTGCTGCTTCTCCCCGCACCACCGCTGCTACAGCTCCCTGTGCCCGGATGAAAACATCCGGTGTCGGGGAAGGCAGCCCTTTAAGAAATCTCTGTGTTCTCTACTATCTTTCAATGACCAGAGCACAGTTTTACAACGTGCAGTATAAAATTTGACAGCATACAGCAAAAAACAGCGGGGAACGGCGATTGTGCTGCCCTGTCATTTAGTCCCTCAGATGCTGCATTCAACACTGATTGCAGCATTTGAGAGTCATATTCAGCCTATCAGGGGGTTAATCAGGGGTTAAAAATATATATATATATACACTCACCTCATCCATTTGATCGCAGAGAGGCTGTTGCAGACATCTTGATTGAAGAAAATGTGTCAATTGGGGTGCACTCTAGCATGATGACCTTACCACATCATCACGATGGGCAGGAGTGGTGACATCATCAATGGTGAAATCACCACAGTGTGATGACGTTATGATGTCACATGTTAGCACGCTTGTGAATTGGTGTATTTTCTTCCTCTTCGCCCTCAAATGTATGATGAGATGAGTTTGGCTGTTTTTTTTTCCCCGCCATTTCAGGAAATATTGATTAATTACCACAAAGTGCTAGGAAATTCGTCTTTGCAGCAAATCAAATTTTTCCTGAAACTTGGATTGAATTCCACTTTGTTAACTTCGATTCACTCAACACTAAATAAGATGTGCAGCATATAGCGGCCTCTTCACACTCAAATGGATGAGGTGAGTATGTTGGGTTTTTTTAACGCTATTTCAGTTACCACAAAGCATGAGGAAATTTGGCTTTGCAGTGAAGTGAATTGAAATTCAGATTGAAGTCCACTTTGGATACTTTAATTTGCTCAACCCTACTCATAATGAAATGATACCACAACAAATTGATGGTGACTGCACTTGTGTCGTGGGGGGGAAGGGAGTCTATCACTATCTAGAGGTCAGTGTGTGGATACAGTCAGTATAATAGACAAAGGAAGGCAAAAAATGTATAAAACCATAAAAAAAATTATGAATCAACACGTGGAAGGGTGTCTACATTTCCTGCCCTATGATGATTATTAGAGATGAGCGAATTTCTTGGAAATTCGATTCGGCAGATTCACCGAATTTTACAAAAAAATTCGCTTTGTTACGAATTACTTCTCCACGAAGCGCATTTTTTTGTACGTAGTGGGTGCAATGACAGGGAGCTGCGATAGCGCCCCCCGTCATTGTACCCCTCAGATGCCGCGTTCATACATGATCGCGGCGTCTGAGTGTAAAAACAGTGTAAAATAGACATTAAAAAATACATTACATCAAACTTACCTCCTCCATTTGCTCGCGACGAGCCGGCCGCCACCATCTTGCTTGAAGATCTGGAGCGAAATCTCGCACGGCGTGAGATTATACGTCACTATGCGCGGGATTTCGCCCTGGATCTTCAATCAAGATGGCGGCTGGCGGCCCGTTGCGAGCAAATGGAGGAGGTAAGTATGGATTTTTTTGGTTTTTTACACTATTTCAGGATAAATCGATTCGCCGACACGAGGCATAAGGAAATTCTGCTTCGAGGCGAATCTAATTTATCCTGAAATTCGGATCGAATTCCACTTTCCTCATCTCTAATGATTATGACTAGCGATGAACTAATCGACCTTATGATCCAAGATCCGAAGGTTGGATCTTGTAAACCAATGACAAATGACCAACAAGAGTTTTCCAGAGCCCATTGTATTTTTTCCACAATGGGTATACACGGAGCAGAGTAGTGACACACAGGGGAGAGTGATGGTATACAAGGGAAAGAGTGCTGGCATCCAGGTGGCAGGCTGATCACATATTAAGGGGCAGACTTTTCTAGAGTCTGCTGTATTTTTCACACAATGAGTTTAATAATTTGTTACCTTATATAACAGAAATATCATGAAAGCAAAGGAAGCGCTCTGCACAGGGCCTACCCTCTTGAAAGATAAATGAATGCCTTGCATGGATCATTCAACAGCTGTTTATATGGAATTTTGTCAACACATTTCGTATGATTACCATATTAGCAATTCCAGCATCTGCTCTGATTTCATAGGTTGATTAATTACTTCTTATTTATATTCGTCATGATTAAACATGAGCAATAATTCTGCTAGCTCACTTGCAAGTTTACTACAAGATGATGTAACACTAAATGGCTTGATCTTCATTTCACACTTTCCATGGCAGTTTTTTAAATAAATAAGAATCATGTTATGTATATTGCTAATATTATATAGATATACCAATATCTCCCTATATTTATATTAAAATGTTTGGTGGTTAGTAAGAAGAGCAGCACTGAGCATGAGACCAGATAATTGAATGGTAATAAGATTCCACAACCATACAGCTGCATGTGGAAAGAGATAAACATATGCCCACTGCCATATTGTGGATTGTGTAACACTTGCCTGGCTGTTGTGTTCCGAAGTACTCTTTGGAGTTTGGGGTATTGTCCATTATGTATGCAATTGTCCACTTTATATGGTGAAATTTCTAGGCTGCAGTCTTTAGTGTGTAGCCTGCAATCGAAAGAAGTGTTTCAGCCAGTGAGCGCTGTCAAGCAGCCCTGTAATCCAACACCGCTTCCCCAAAGGTCCATGAGGAGAAGGGCTGTGTGGAAGACAGTTGGCTCGGGGAGGTTGAGAGCTGTGGAGCATAAACACAATACTGTTGGAATTTCTGTGTATAATCCCTATGGTGTCCTGTCTGATTTGGAAAGTGATATTGCAGCAGATACAAGCATGGATACTCAGGCACTGGATGTTGTAAGTGCCAAAGGAGAAAGTGGTACCAAGCAGTCAGGGGCAGTAAGTGGAATGAAAAAGAAGAGAAGGCATCTCCTTGTTGCTGACTCGATTGTTAGAGGTGTTGCTTTAGGTCAGAATGAGGATGGACTGAAGGAGGTGAGATGTCTTCCTGGTGCTACTACAAGCAGGGATAAAAGATGGATCACAAATATTGTTAAGGCTGCAACAAAGGAGACTGAAGTTGATCTGGTTATTCATCTTGGTACAAACGATTTGTCCCAGAAAAATGTTGATGTGGTAAAAATGGAATTTCAAAGTCTCAGCTTGGGGCTGAGCAGAATGATAGATTCCATTACATGTACAAGAGAGATGGTCTGCACCCGTCACACAAAGGCACTGAGGTACTTGGAGAAGAGTTCAGATGTTTTTTCGACATTTAAACTAGATGGAGGGGACAGGAATTTTATTGAGGAGAATGATTTCTGTCCCCGAACAGTTTTGGTGAACCAGGGTATTGAGCTTCTTGATCAGCAATCTGTTTGTGTGGTAGATACAGTTGTTGGTGCAGATGAAGTGGTCGCTGGTGCTTTAGATACTGATGTTAGTACGGTGGATGATGTTGGTGATGTTGTCAGGGAGGTAGATAGAGTTGGTGATAAATGTAATGTTCTTCATGTAATGTGTACAAATGCTCGCAGTTTAGGCAACAAGCTCTGTGAGCTAATATCAGTAGTTTGCAGAGATAATTTGGACTTGGTTGTAATAACAGAGACATGGTTCAGAGATTGCAATGACTGGGAAACAGCCATTCCGGGATACACTTTGTATAGGAAAGATAGGGCGGAGAGAAGGAGGGGGGGGTAGCCATTTATGTTAAAGATACCATAAAATCAACAGTAATCCAAAATTCATGTAAGGAGTTGGAGACTCTCTGGGTCTGCTTGCAAAATAAAAAGGGATCTGTTACCAGAGTAGGTGCTATCTATAGGCCTCCAGGGCAATCTGAAGAGCATGACATTATTCTGGTGGACGAGATTACCCAAATGGCAGTAAAGGGAGATTTGGGAGACTTCAACATGCCTGATGTTGATTGGAATATCCTTTGTGCATCCACATGCAAAAGTAGGAACATAGTAGAGGCCCTGATGGGTATGTCCCTAAAACAGTTGGTGAAAGCGCCAACTAGAGGTGAAAATATCCTAGATCTAGTATTTACAAATGGGGATCTGGTATCTGAGGTGAAGTTGGGAGAAAATCTGGGTTCCAGTGACCACCAATGTTTGTGGTTCGAAATCCAAACTGACTGTGAGAAATCCCATTCTGCAACCAAAGTATTGGATTTTACAAAGACCAAGTTTGAAGTTATGGGAGAATATGTAAAGAAAGAATTAAAAGGGTGGGATAAAACAGCAAGAGTGAGTGCTCAGTGGAAGGCATTTAAAAAAGTCCTCTTAAAGGCAATTAGACTATATGTTAGACAAATTAGCAAAAGGAAAAGAAAGAGAAATCCGGGGCGTGGCCTGGCTGCAGAAGGAGATGGCCGCATGAGACTGGAGCTCCGGCACTGAAGCAGCTATTTAAAGCATTATCCGGGAGACACTGCATTTCTCCTACTCCAAAACCGTCCTTGGATCCCATGATGACCAGAGGGAAAAGAGGGATCAAATCCCAAAGCAAACTAGACTTTTTTTTTTAACCCGTCAGGGAGAAGACAGGTGCGGTGGGAGGCCGCAGCACGCACTCCTCCAGCTCCGGTTCGCCGCCACCATCGCGGGGAGACAACTCACCTAGAGCTACAGATATTACTGGTGACTCACCTGAACAGCCGAGGCTCCGTTTATCGAGCCAAGATGGAGGGTCGGAACGAGCCGGGCCCGCGCCGGGAGTTGGCGCGAAACAGATGAACGTGGAGGCGCCATCTTGGGGATCACCTTCAGCGAGCCCAGTGAAGCAGAGGCAGCGTATGCAAACTGTGGAGGCAGACCAAGAGGTAGGAGATTTATCTCAGCTTAACGAATGCCTGGCAGCTATTCCCACCTCAGATGCCCCTGCCTCAGGCTCCATGATTAAGGAACTGTTATTAGCTTTTAATGCCTCATTCCAGAGGAACATTGCGCAGCTACTGTCACCCCTACAAAACTCAGTGACTGATGTTAGTAATAGAGTCACCCATATCGAGTCTAAACTGGGAGAATTTGCTACCTCTCATAACCAGCTTATAGACAACAGTCAAGAGATGGAAGATGAAATAACAGCTTTGAAGGCCAAAGTGGTAGACCTGGAGGACCGCTCCAGGATAAATAACCTCAAGTTTAGGGGAATTCCTGAGGATATTGACCAAAAGCAATTGGTTTCCTACATACAGGGCCTCCTAAAGCTCTTATTGCCAAATAGCTCCCCATTGGATCTCACGCTGGATAGAGCCCACAGGGTGGTTAAGCCGAAACATCTAGCAGACACCATACCTCGAGATGTCCTGACCAGAGTCCATTATTATCATATTAAAGACGAAGTAATGAATGTTACCCGCAAATTGAAAGAACTGCCAGATCCATACCAAACAGTTAAAATATTTGCGGATTTGTCAGCTACTACACTGCGCCTCAGAAGACAATTGTTACCTATAACAGTCACCCTCAGAGAGCACAACATACCCTATCGATGGGGATTTCCAGTGAAAATTATACTCACGCGTAACAGCATGAACTACGTGGTCTCCTTGGTCCGAGATGGCATCAAGCTTCTACATAAATGGGACATTGCAGTCCGCTCTTCCCTCATGGATCCATCGGAAAAGCTTCCTAGATCCCTGCAAGAAGGGAGAAAGTCCATCAATACCTGATCCATCTTATCAACATCATCCCCGGATTTACATTATTCCTTGAATATCCTGCTGCTTTTGGTGCTTATGCATTACGTTCTGCGATATCAGGGACCATTGTTCCGTTTCCTTTTTCTTTCACTTGTCTCGCCCTATGGTGATATAGTGTCCTTTGAGTGGACATAGTTTTCTCTGTTCTATCACTTAAATAGTGGTTTCTTCTCCATCTTGGTACTTTCTTGTTTCTGTTTTTGTTTCATTCTCTTCTGATTTACTTCATTGAATTTTCTTGTATTTCATGTAACTGTTCATTTCAATACAGGAGTATATTTGCCCTCTGGGTGCAGGTGTGTAAATCAAGGAGCGGACCCCCCGGCCTCTCTAGCGCAATATCTGTGACTGGGCGACACTTAATTCATTGAACAAGGTAAATCACATCAACATTTTAACATGGTTGTAAAGGTTACTTCTCTCAATGTTAAGGGCTTAAATAGCCCCTTTAAGCGGTCTATGATGTGGAAGGAAGCATTGTCTTTGCACTCTGATATACTATGTGCACAGGAAACACACTTGATATCACAGGATGCACACAGGGTAAAACACCAGCAATTTTCGCAGGTTTTTCATGCACATTTCAAGAAGAAGCAGAGGGGAGTCCTCTTGGCTATTAGAAATACTATTGCATTTACTCAAACTTCAATAGACATTGACCCGAATGGGAGATATATCATTTTGGTGGGACTTTTTAATAATGTGATGTATACTATAGTCACGATTTATGCTGCAAATAGAAAACAGGGGTCCTTTTTCAATAAAGTGGTCCGCAAAGTCAATCAGGTAAAAAAAGGGTCCGTAATCATCTGTGGTGACTTTAATACAGTCCATGATGCCTTCTGGGACTCCACCTCTGCTTCTCATTGGCGTACAGATGTCTTAGCACCCTTGATTCATAAACAGAATTTGTACGACATCTGGGGAATCCATCATGGCTCGGAAAGAGATTACACATTTCACTCCAATTCATTCAACACTTATTCCAGAATAGACATGTTTTTGGTTGATGAGTCGCTCATTCGGGGTGTGACAGGGTCCTCAGTGGAGTCCATTACATGGTCCAACCATGCACCTGTTACTATTACTTTGTCAGAATTACATACTGGACCCAAAAATCAGATGTGGCGAGATAATGCATTTCTGATGGCCCATTCAACCTATAGAGATCAGATTCGCAAAGAAATATCAGATTATTTTGAGCTTAATCTAGGCACAGTCACCAAACAGTCAGTACTCTGGAATTCCCATAAGGCATATGTCAGAGGAATATTTATAAAACTGGGACATCAAGTAAAAAAAGAGAGGGACAAGCAGTTCTCGGAGATATACAGCAAATTGCAATCTCTAGAGTATCAAAACAAGAGGAATGCTTCTCTTCCCCTTCAAGCTGAAATAAGACAGCTTAGGATTCAACTCAATGATTGTTTGCTATATACTTACGAGAAACACATGAGAACTCTTAAAGCCCAATATTACTCCCAGGACAACAAATGTGGGAAAATACTGGCCAACAAATTAAAAAGGAGAGCGCAAAAATCTAGAATAGCTTATCTTATGGATTCCTCCAATACCTATAAACTGTACGACCCCAAAGCAATTGCTAATAGATTTAAGGACTACTACTCTTCTCTATACAACCTTGAGAGTCATGGAGTGACACCTCCTTCCCAACAAGACATTTCTTCATTTCTTTGCAGCCTAAACCTTCCAAAGGTCTCCACCTCTCAGCTTAATACATTAAATTCTCCTATCACAGTAGAAGAAATTTCTGCAACCATTAAAACTCTTCCTCACAACAAGGCCCCAGGACCGGATGGTCTCTCCAATACTTATTATAAAACCTACCAGGACATACTTAACCCCCATTTATTGACCATGTACACTGAAACAATAACGTCAGGCCTGTTTGATCCAGAAATATCCTTAGCTACTATTGTAACCTTGCCGAAACCGGGAAAAGACCCAACTTTACCGCAAAATTTCCGTCCGATTTCTCTTTTGAATACGGACATAAAGATATTTGCAAAAATAATAGCTACTAGGATGGCCAATATCCTGCCGAGTCTCATACAACCAGACCAAGCTGGGTTTGTTAAAACAAGACAAGCCTCTGACAATACCAGACGCTTAGTAAATCTTATCCAGTGCTTAGAACAACGTAAAACGCCGGGAATGCTGGTCGCTATGGACGCCGAGAAGGCTTTTGACCGGGTAAACTGGTCATTCATCTTTTCAGTACTTCAGCACTTTAGATTCGAGGGATATATACTTGACGCCATAAAAACTTTATACAGAAACCCAGCTGCAAAAGTACTTGCTAATGGAGTTATGTCAGATCCATTTGAGATTACAAATGGTACCCGGCAAGGTTGCCCTTTGTCACCCCTTATATTTGTACTTGTAATAGAGCCGTTAGCCCAAGCTATCAGACAAAACGAATCAGTTAAAGGAATATCACTAGGCGACAATACACATAAAATATCGTTGTTTGCAGACGACATAATTCTCTCGTTAATTGAACCTGACATTTCCCTATCAGCCTCACTAGAAATAATTAAACATTTTAGTCATCTTTCATATTATAAACTCAATCTAGACAAATCACAAATTCTCCCCTTTAATATTTCTCTTTCCAACCAAAGTAAACTAAAGGAACAATATGAGTTTGATTGGCAGAAAACCCATATCAAATATCTAGGAATACATTTAACACCTTCACTAAGTAAGTTATATAACGCCAATTACCCCCCCTTGCTGAAATCAATAGAGTGGGAATTGAAACAATACTCAGCAGTAGAAATATCCTGGATAGGACGCATTGCCTCCTTTAAAATGATGACTCTTCCCAAACTACTCTATATATTTCGCACTCTGCCTATCACCCCGCCAACTACTTTTTTCCAAAAAGTATCACAGTTAATGAATAAGTATGTGTGGCAAAATAAAAAACCAAGGGTCGCAGCTAAAATTTTGCAAAAACATAAAATGGCAGGGGGTATTGGACTGCCACAGATTCATGACTATTTCTTGGCCACTCAGATATCACAACTGCGCAAGTGGTGGGATGAGGATCTATCCATGCCGTGGGTACAAATAGAACAACATATGATTGCACCATTTTCATTAAAAGCTTTGTTGATGGCCTCTTTACTACCAAATTGCTCTCTGCCAAAGGCAATTCGTTGACCAGTATACCATTCCCTCAAGCTGTGGCAGCAGTTCCACCAATCCACGACCACACAGAAAGTGGCAATAACTCAATGGACTCCACTGAGGACACTGGAGCTACTTATCCCCAACATGGACCTGAAGGGATGGGAAAGAAAGGGGCTTAATACAATAAACTTGCTTTATCATAACCGAGTTATTAAGTCCTACCTGAATCTAATGCAGCAATTTGACCTTCCAAAGCATGATCAATATAAATATCTGCAAATACGACATCTACTAAACGGTACAGATCCCTTTCTTTCCTTGGCAAACAGTGAGATATTCCGGCTTTGGAATACTACCTCAAAATACAAACAAGGTTTAAGGCCCATTTATGCTGCTTTACATGACAAGGGGACCGTGACCAAAACCACACCGCTGTTGTCCTGGGAAAAAGAACTGAATGACACATTCACTGTCTCCCAATGGTCAAATGCGTTTTTCTCTATTTCTAGATTTTTTAAATGTATGTCACACTATGAGTCAGCTATCAAAACTATACTTAGATGGTACTATTCCCCAGATCGACTATGTCACATCTTCCCGGGGGTATCCGCGGAGTGCTGGAGAAGCTGCGGGGGTCGAGGTACTTTGCTCCATATACTGTGGTCGTGTCCTCTCATTCAGAGATTTTGGAAGGATGTGTTTTCTCTGATTTCTTCTGTAACAAAAATCATTTATCAACCTGCACCGTCACTGGCAATTCTGTTCATCGGTTTGAACACAGAATGATCACTGCTCATATCTGTCTAGCTGCCAAACTGGCTCTAACTCAACAATGGAAAACCTCCGTTGTTCCTGGGTTGGCAGACATTACATCCAGGGTCAACAAAACCTGTCTCTATGAGAAAGTGATGGCTCTTAAAAATAATCAGCATCACACCTTTCAGAAATCGTGGTCACATTGGATAACACACAATAACTTACATGTCTCATGAGACACTAGTTAGGTCATGGCACCCAGGGGGTAGATGGGAAGCTCAGTGGAGACCCCTGGTCTCCCTCTCAGATTGTTTGTTTCTATACTTGACAGTATGAAAGCACACGTGTTATGTTTGACAGACATATAACCCTTCCTGCACAAGGGTTCTCCGATTTGTTGATTTTAATAATACTTTAAAAGAAGGATATATACTTTTTCCTGTCTCTTTATTGTTTATCTTTTATTTAACTCTTGTTATTGTTTAAAATGTAAAACTGTGAGACATATCATTTGCAACTCCTTTAATTATAAATTGTACGTTTAAATGTACTGCAATTTGTCTCAATAAAAATTATATTGAAAAAAAAAAATAATATTCAATAAATATATAGCCTAAACTTTGTAACGTTAAAATGTGTTTTCTCAACACATGGCAAATAATTAAAGCCTAATTATCAGATAATACTGTCATTTTGTATGATTCAATCTGTAATTATGGATTGTTTGGATGAAGAATTTATTTAAAAGGTTAAGATTTAGTACAAAGCCTGCATCTCTCTGCATGTGACATGAAAAAAAAAAAAAAAGAAAGAAAGAGAAATCCACTAAGGTTTGCTTGTTTGCTGATGACACAAAAGTGTGTAATAGGGTTGATGTTCCAGGAGGTGTCTGTAATATGGAGAATGATTTATCTTTATTAGATAAGTGGTCAAAACAATGGAAACTGCAGTTCAATGTTTCCAAATGTAAAATAATGCACTTGGGGAGAAGAAACCCTCTATCTGAGTATCGTATTGGCAGTTCTGTGCTAACAAAGACCTCAGAAGAAAGGGATTTGGGGGTAGTCATCTCTGACAGCCTCAAAATGAGTAACCAATGCAGCCAGGCGGTAGGGAAAGCAAATCATATGCTTGGCTGCATAGCTAGAGGTATAACAAGCAGAAAGAGGGAGATTGTGATCCCTCTGTATAGAGCTCTAGTGAGACCACATCTGGAATACTGTGTTCAATTATGGAGACCTCACCTGCAAAAGGATATTGCTAAAATAGAACGGGTCCAAAGAAGAGCTACAAAAATGGTGGAAGGTCTAAAGCATAGAACTTATCAAGAAAGACTCTTAATATGTATAGTCTGGAGGAAAGAAGAGAAAGGGGGGACATGATTGAAACCTTTAAATATGTTAAATGACTGAATACAGTTCAGGAGGGAAGGGTTATTAATAAGAAACAGAACACAAGAACAAGGAGGCACAATCTGAGGTTAGTTGGGGGACAAATCAAGAACAACATTAGAAAATATTATTTCACTGAAAGAGTAGTAGAAGCTTGGAACAAACTTCCAGCAGAGGTGGTTGATACATCCACAGTAACTGTGTCAAGGTTGGGGTACACAGGAAAGGGAGATGTGATCCCTGAGCTCTCCCCAACCCCTGTCCCTGCCTAATTGCCTCCATGTCCTAGGCGACACGGCGACAACCACGAGGACTGCAATTACTCTAGACTAAGGTGCAGGGAAAAGGGAAAACAAACAGAGACAAACAAAACACAGAAGAATCGTCAGCTAGCCGTGTCAGAAAACCAGAGATAACGTCAGTACAAAATCAGAAGATGGTAGAGTAGTCAGGTACGAGCCAAGGGTCAAATAAGCAGTAGAAAACCCACGATAACAACGCACAAGCAGGAATAGCAAGGATTTGCAAAAACCGGCAAGGAGCAGAGAGGAAGGTAGGTATTTATGCAGGAAGATATCCCACCCCCAGGTTCTGAATGGACCAGATTCAGAGAAGCCACTCAGCCCAGGACCTGAGTATTAACCCTAAGTAGACAAACCAAACCTGAAGATGGGCGTTGGCTCCAAAACAACCCACAGTGTGAACATGGTTAAAGGCAAGGCGTAGGCACTAAACAGAAACACACAAAAACTCAGAATACCAAGCAAAACATAGAACCTATGTTCTCCGGTGACCAGACCTGACAAACTGAATTTAAACATGCCTGGGATAAACATGTATCTATCCTAAGATAAAGATAAAAGGATAATAAAGGGGCAGACTAGATGGACCAGGTGGTCTTTTTCTGCCGTCAATCTTCTATGTTTCTATGATCCCTGCTGTACAGAGCCATTTTAGGACACCCAGCTATGGTCCCATATTGTATTTCTGTATTCACATGGAAGCACACAGTTTATTTTTTCTCAAAGTTTTAAAAAGAATCCATGTGGAAAAAAAAAACGGTGTCATATTCCAATGCATGCCGTATTGTGATATGTCCATAAAATGTCTTCACAATCTGCAGCAATACTGCATAATTCAAGGCTGTCACGTGGCTATTGTTTCACTGATTTTCATCTCTGCAGAGTTTGTCACACAGATGTCTTAGGTTCCTCACATTTCCATCATACTCCATACCCTGGTGCCCCAACAGTAATATCCTGCTGCTATCCCCAATACTGTGTCCACTGTGCTTCCCAATGTCTCCAAATTATATACTGCAGACATAATAGCTCAATATAGATAGCCTCTCCATAGTAAAATAATAAGTCCCACCAGTAATAATAATTCTGTCATAGAGTGGCCTCCTTAGTAATAGTGCCCCATACAATGGCCCCAATAATGATAATGCTTTCCAAGAGTGCCACCTTAACAGTGGCACCCTCCATAGTGTGACCAATAATAATGTCTACCACAGTACACCCAGTAGAAATAAGGCACCCTGTAGTGCACCCAGTATTAATAAGGCTCCATCTGTAGTGTTCCCTGTATTAATAAGTCCTATTCATTGTTTTACCAGTAGTAAGGCCCCCTGTAGAGCTCCCAGCGGTATTAAGACCCCTCTGCAGTGCCTCCAGCAGTATTAAAATCCCTCTACAGTGCCCCCAGTTGTAATATGCCCCCCTGTAGTGCCCAGTAAAGAAAATGCCGCTATACTGCCCTAAGTAATTAAAATGCCCCTATAGCTCTCCCTGTAGCTAAAATGCCACCCCTGTAGTGCTTCAATAGTTATATTCACTCCTATAGCACTTCATATAGTGCCTCAGTTATAATCACTGGTATATAGCGCCTCAGTAGTTACAGTATATAGCCCTGGTCCCTGTATTATAGTGGTTATACAGCCCCTGATCATTATAGAGAACCAGTAGTAGTCAACCCCTGACACCTATAATGTATCAGTAGTAGTCAGCCCCAGACCCCCATAACGTGCCAGTAGCACTCAGCCAGAAGTAGAAGCCAGTAACAAATAAAAAAATAAATACAATACTCATCTCACTCTCTTTCAAGCCGCCGTCTCTGATGGCAGGGCAAAGGCCTCTTCTGGCATGCGTCCTGTTGCAAGAGTTTGCAATGACTTCATCACTCAGCCTGTGCTGCCATTGTGTCCACTAGTACAGATGTAGCATTGGTTAACATGACTTAAAGGGGTTGTCCGAGTTATTTTTTTGTTCTTTATATGTTTCTAACTTGTCAGGTATAACAACTTTCCCATATACTTTGTGTTTCTAAAGCTGCTGGTTTCTCAGAGTTGACTGAGGGTCACATGACCTGTGATGTCACCTTATCTCTCTGCTCTGTGATGTTTCGTTCACAAGCCTCAGAGTTCAGATAACAGTCTGTACACGAGCCGTCACTGGCCACGCCCCCTTTCTTTGCCGGGCTGCTATCTGCTCTCCCTGGTTTCCTTCAGATAAAACATTAACCCCTTCAGCCAGAACACACTGAGGGCTCAAGGCTTTACAACAAACAGTAGCTACAGCAATGAGAGGAGACAAATGCTGGGCACAAGAGCTGTAGAGGAATTGTACTTTACAAGAACAGGTAGGGAGAAATTCCTGTATGTATTAGCAGTGTCATTGTACAGCTGGGACTTGTAGTCCTACACATACAAAATGCTGCTGAGTATTCCAGCAGGCAGACATGTCACTCAGCACTTTTATTCATTCCCTTTGCAGAGAAGGGGGAGGGGCTGAGATTGTTGTTATTGCATGTAAACAAAGACCAGAAGAGAACCAGGGGAATTAGGAAATATGGATTTTTTTTGCCTAAAACTTGCTTAACTTAGTTATATATTGCTGCCCATCAGATTTACAGTGCTATATATTTTTTGTCATAACTCGGACAACCCCTTTAAGGGGAGATAACACTTTTAGTTATAGATGGCCTCATTTCAAGTTCTCCTGTATCCAGGATTTCTCCAGAGAAGATCACAGCCAATCTTCCAGTGCTAGTCAAGGAATGTGAGCCAGGCATCATTTTCTTGTTTTTATTGTTTGGTACAAAGTACTGGAAGGAGATTATATGCCTGGGTGATAGCATAAAAAAAACACTTTAATCAGTTGTCAAAGTTGACGAATTATCAAAAGGTTTCAGGTTTTCCGTAATATAAATTATATAAAATATAACCTACTGCCTGTGATGCCTCATTTATTCTCACGTATGGTCACAACAACAAACCATAGACCATTTTTATCATAAATCCTTCAGGCTTGCTATCATGTAAGATTTTCAATCAACCGTTGTTGCCGAATAGACACTGTAATACAATTTGGATGCCAGACAACTCGTTGTATTATTATGCTCAGTGTTCCAAAGCAATACCGTTCTGTCAAGATCAACTGTGCTATCATTGTGGTTTGATTGCTTCTACAGGGAATTCTGAGTGAATTTCAATTTACCATAGTCACTTAAAGGAAGATGTATCTACTTACAGAATGTGTAGATACTGTAAGAAATACTGAGCTTCTGCAACCATATGGTATTTAGTATAGGCATCTAGAGTGCCTCCGTCATTTTTTATTTAAACATGACTCTGTCGACTACAATAAGATCTCATACATGTACTGTTTAAAACCTCTGACAGTTTAATAGTAGAATGTGTTAATCCCTAAATAATTGTGTACAGCATTATGTATTAATATTCTGTTTAGCTGCCAGTTATTTAAAGCGTCCTACCATTTTGTTTAAATCAAAATAGTTTGACAGTTGCATGACAATTAATTTAATAGCTGGAAAAACGTGGATAGATCCAGCACTGAGATAAAAACAAATTCCTTTATTGACTCACAACACAGTAGAAAAATATTAAAACCACTACTTACATATGCTATGAGGAAGGGCTTGTATGCATAAAAGGCGTCAGCGAAAATGGTTTTAATATTTTTCATAATAGGTTTGAAATTAAAGTTCCTGAGGTGAGCTGATCCAAATTTTTTTTGACTGTTATCACAATTAATTTCATAATATTATTGTATAGACATCGGAGCTTCATACCGACTGCTTCCTTTCACACCACAATTTGCCTTTATAGACCGCTTACATAGTGCTGTAGCATAACTATAGTTCAGTCAAATGGTACCTTTGTTCTGAAGTTCACCAGAGGCAAAACCGCTGTTTTATTCATATGTAAATGAGGACTTGTAAGTGCCTAGAGGCGGCGTTCGGGCTGTAAGTGCCCAGGCCGCTCTTCCTTCTTCTTACATAACCCCTCCCCAGCCTGTTTCTTGGCCTGCCCTGTAAGCCTCTTACGTCATCCAGGGTACTGGCCGAGATCCCGCCGGCACATGCACACTATGATGACCATTCTGGGCAGCAGCATCGTTTCATGCAGTGTGCATGCGTCGGCGGGATCTCGGCCAGTATACTGGATGACATAAGAGGCTTACAGGGTGGGCCAAGCAAGAGGGTGGGGAGGGGTAATGTGAGAAGAAGACAAACCGGCCTGGGCTCTTAAAGCCCGAACACCGCCCCTGGGCACTTGGGAGCCCTCATTTGCATATAAATAAAACTGTGTTTTTGCCCCTGGTGAACTTCAGAACAACACAACAAAGGTACCATTTGACTCATCTATAGTTATGCTATAGCACAATGTAAGCGGTCTATAATGTCAAATTGTGGTGACAGACTCCCTTTAAGAACGTTAATTTTAAAACTATTCTGTTTGACATTGTTGAGTCGACACTTTCAAAGTGCAGACCATTTGCCATGATGTTTAACAGACTCTATATGGTAAAATTAGTCTACTACAACTTCTAAAAGCGAGACCATAAAAACAGTACAAAATTACTTTGTACCAATTGACTTACTGCTGTTAATAATGTAAAAGGAACCTGTCATCACATTTTCTTATGCAGCAACTGGCAAGTTGCTGCTGGGCACATTATACTGGTTTCAAACTTATTTTTTTCAAAACTCATAAAACCATTCTCCTGAAATAAAAGTTACCATTTTGGCCTGACCAGAGGCAATTTTGGGACCAGGAGTCACTAGGATGTATAATTGGATTCCTCAAGTCATGGAGTCGTGCCACCAGCCTGCCTATAATATCTCACTTTAAGTGAGAAAAGATTTCATATGAGATGGCGCTGACATCAAGAAGCTAAGTTAATGTCAATCACAGTGAGGTGGGCAGGCTGGTGACTTTGTGATTTGGGGAATCCATTTATACACACTGTTTATTCCTAGCTCTCACTGACTGCAGGGCAGGCAAAAATACAAACTTCAGAAAAATGGCTTTATGGTCAGTTTTTAGAAAATATAAGTATGAATATCAAGTAATGTACCTAGCAGCAACATGTCATGTGATAGCAGGTTCCCTTTAAACCTTGAGTCTACATTCTGTATACTTAAGTTGCCAATTTGATTACCTTTAATTGGGTCAGGCTATCATAGCAATAACTTAAAGGGGTTATTCAATTTATTAAAAAAAAGTCAGCCAAAGCAGAAGTTGTGATAAAATAAGAAAATAAGAAATACGTAACATACTCTAGAGATGAATGAATTCTAAACTAATTGAATACATTATGAATTTCCCCAAAAAACATCAGTTTTGAAAAAGTTGTAGGGATTTGTCTTGTACAAATCGATTTAAATGGAGTCCACCATTTTACATATCAGAATATAGGTGGACTAGCTCATAATGCCTTGCAGTCGGCTTCAGACGATCATGAGAGACTATACGTATTGGTGTGCATCACATTTACCAACTAAAAATTGTACAGGATGCTGTCAACTGACATTTAAAGAAAAATATATTCAAAGTTTATTTAAAAATTCTGTTGCTCACAGACTAGTATGCCAAATCTATTTTGTGCATCACAGTTATAGTGGACTGGACTCTGTCCAACTGACCATTTATAAAATATGTCAAAGTTGATTAAATAGAATTGTTGATTGTCACATGAGTGTCCCTGACGTATTTTTCTGTGTCACTTTTATATTATACCGAACTCTGTTCAATTGACAATTTGGACCTTTTTTTATTTTAATTGTCCTTAAAAATGATTGTAGGGATTTAGGTCACAAGCTAAGGGCAAGGTCCTCAAATGTAGTATTTTCTGAAATACTACCAGTACCACGAGCCACACCAGAGAGACAGCGGGATATTAGGGAGGTAAACAAGTGGCTCAAGAATTGGTGTAGAAAGGAAGGGTTTGAGTTCATGGAGAACTGGGCTGATTTCTCTGTCAGCTAGAGGCTCTATAAAAGTGTTGGGCTGCACCTTAATGGGGAAGGTGCAACTGTTTTGGGGAAAAGATGGCTAGAAGGTTGAAGGACTGTTTAAAATAGGGACTGGGGAGAAGATAATTAAATTATAGGAGTGGCAGATAGAAACCTGGGGCGAGGTAATGGAATGATTGGAGGAATGGATGGAGGGACTAGAACAGTTCATAAGGAAAGGTGCATGATAAAAATTATACAAAAATCTCTTAATTGTAAGTATACTAATGCCAGAAGCCTGCCTAATAAAATTGTTGAACTGGAATTAGTAATATCTGAAGAGGACTATGACATAGTGGGAATAACTTAGACATGGCTGGATGATAGCTATACTGGGCAGTTAACATGCAGTGTTACAGCCAGAGAAGGGAAGGTAAGCACCTTATGTAAAGTCCTGTCTAAAGCTGACACTCCGGGAAGATATAAGTGACAAATCTTATCTCGACAAATTTGAGCAACATTTCTCCCACTCCACCTCCATAACAATTTGAGATTTCTTTTATATCTTCTCGGTCTTCACTGACCACTCCTAGTAGTGTGCATTCTTTTCTCCTAAGAGACAACACTGTGGTTGCAAAGGAAGAAATTCCAGATAGTGTTTTTGTTGGTCATATGTATGAAAACAGCGATTGAACTGCAGTGAGGAGGAGGCTCAGGCGGAGGGGGAGCACATGACTGAAATGTACATCTGTTGATCTTGTAGCAATGATACTCTAGGTAATTGTTTTTGTGGTGAAAGGATAACTTGTATCTGGGTTGGGGCGGGGGAACAATGGGCCCATGACATATTACAGTGTAAGCGGACCATGCCTGCCATTTCCATGCTGCTCATCATGTTGTCCGGCATCCTCTGCAAGCTGTTGTCTCCATTGCTCCAGTCTCTGCTCCCTTAGGGCGTGTGCGTTCATCTGTGGGCCAGTGCACGCATTTGCTAATACTTCCCCAGACAATTGGTGAGGGTCCCTGGATATTTAAGGCACCCTCTGCAGGCAGAAGGTGTCCAAGCTTTCTCTGTGATCAGTAAAGTTTTTTTGAATACTTTGCACTTCAGTGATTTCCTTGCTATTTACCTGCATTATCCAGTCTGTGTTCCTGCTGAGTTCCAATCCTGCCTATATGCTCCTGACCTAACAGTTCAGTTTCAGGTCCAGTCCGTATTTAAGCTTTCCTAGTCTGTCTGTCTGTGTTTGCTATAGTCTTGGTTCTTGCCTGCCTTATTCCTGCATCCACCACCAGGGCCAGCAAATTGGGCAATTACCTAGGGCCCCGATCCTCTAAGGGGCCCCCTTCTTTAGTCGGCAGATCGCATTCTAAGGGGCCCCCTGCTTCAGTTGGCAGATTGCATTCTAAGGGGCCCCCTGCTTCAGTCTGCAGATCTTTGAACAGTCGGGACACCAGAGTGGCAGTTACTGCTCTGACTCCATATATGGCTATGTCCACATATGGAGTCAGTGTTATGAACATGAAAGGGGTATTCCCAAGTATGGTCACTATGCTTGGGGACACCCTGTGTATATACGTTTAATTTAGACTCTATTTTTGAAATATTTCTAAGGGAATTCAAACTCACAACCATCTACATTAAAGGCAAGAACCTTAACCACTGGGCTATAGAGCTCAGTGCTAAAAACTTCATAGAAGTTTCTCTTGTGAAATACAAGAGAAACTTCTATGAGGTTTTTAATACGAGAGAAACTTCTATGAGGTTTTTCAACACTGATTTAGCATTGAGCTCTCTACCCCAGTGGTTAATGTTCTTGCCTTATTTAGCCTCTAAAAATAGAGGCTAAATAAAACTTAAATACACAGGGTGTCCCCCAACAGTCAAAAGTTTGATTTTATTGAGGAAAAAAATGGAGTAAAACGTAAAATATGATAGAAATAACACCCTTATTAACCCACACCAACCTTTTTAATTTGTGTAACCAGTATTTTTTGTTGGTAAAGGTGGCAACCCTAACAGCACCCCCACTCAGGATGTCTATAGCACTCACTGCAGCAAGCTAAGCCTCATCAGGACACACTTTGTAAAAAAAAAAGTTCTTTTCATTGCAATATTCTGACCCTCATAGCTTTTTTATAGTTATGTCTATGGAGATGTGTTGCGAGACGATCTGTTGTTTTTGACAATACCATTTTGGGGTGTGTATGACTTGATCACTTTTTATTTCATTTTCTTGGGAGATAAAGTGATGAAAAAAACGTGAATCGGCCTTTTAAAAACATTTTATGTTACGCCATTCACCATATGGGCTAACTTACCGTATATTTTAATAGTATGGGCGTTTTCACATGTGGCGATGCCCATAATACTATTTTTTTTTCTTTTTCTTTTGGGGAATGGGGGTGATTTTAATTTACGTTTTTTTATATTTTTAAAACTTTATTTTTATTTTTAATTTTTTCTTAAGTCCCCCAAGTGGACCACAACTTACAATCAGATGTAAATTGTTCCATTAGGTTACAATCACATGGGCGTTGAGGTTTGGGGATTCGCAAATTGCGGATCTATAAAACATGGATACCAGCCCGTGTGGTTTCTGCAATTTGCAGACCACATATGGCCTGTGGCTATCATAGAAAATGGCTATATGGAAAATGTTCTATTCTTTTCGCGGGGCCGGGGCACGGAGCAACGGATGTGGACAGCTCACGGAGCGCATCTTTTGTGGTCCCCATCTGAGCCGCAAAATATGTGGCTCAGATGCCGGGAAAACAACGCCTGTGTGAATGTAGCCTTAGTCTGTATAGAAATCACTATATCACAGTTCAGTGCTGCCATCTAGAGGCCTGAACTGGGCTATACTAACAATGAGCCTGGAAGCCTAGTACAAGCTGTGCCTTATTTATAGAACAGGGTGCCACTTGCACACCAAAATCACTAATGTCTTTAAGTGTAATTTCCGAGTCAGAAGCCCACTGAGCAAATATTAAGTCTGTAAGTTTAATTTCCGAGTCAGAGGCCCACCGAGCAAATATCACATGTCTGTAAGTTTAATTTCCGAGTCAGAGGCCCACCGAGCAAATATCACATGTCTGTAAGTTTAATTTCCGACTCAGAGGCCCCCCAAGCAAATATTAAATGTCTGTAAGTTTAAGGGCTCGTTCACATCACCGTTAGGGATTCTGTTCTAACTTTCTGTTATAACATCGTTATTACGGAAAATAACGGAATCCCTAGGACGGAAATCAAAACTGACACCTTTAAGAGGCATTCCGTTTTGATCCTTCATAATAGAAGCCTATGGGAAAGCCTAACGGATCCGTCTGGATGCCGTTATGCTGGACGGAAACCAAAGTTCTGTCAAAGCATCAAGGAGCATCAGATGTGGTGCATCAGGTGGGTGGCAGCATCAGAGTATTTGGTGAGGCAGGTAGCCAGCCAGAAGAAACAGTCAAAAACAGCATGAATGATCTAATGTGACGCATCATGCGTTGGTGGTTGGAAATCCTGGCTGATCCACGCCTGATTCATCTTGACAAAGGTCAGTCTCTCCACATTTTGGGAGGACAGGCGAGTTCTCCTTGGGGTAACTATGGCCCCCGCCGCACTAAACACCTGCTCTGATGCCACACTAATGGGCGGGCAGAACAGTTTTTCCAGAGCAAACATGGCCACTTGCGGCCACAAATCTAGTTTGGCTGCCAAGTAGTCCAGTGGATCTTCAATGACGGGTGGCAGGGTGCTGATGTCATGCTGCTGCCACCATGCTGATGTGGCTGGGGGTGTCTGAGGTAATTTGCGACAAAGTGGAAGACCGAGTCAACCATCTAAGAACCGCTGGGTTTCTGTTCAAAACACGACCTCTAGATAACAACGGGAACTCAGGCCTCTCAAAGTGACCGCTGCTGCCACGCCCCCTTACTCTGCTGCGACCTATGCCTGTTCCAGAAACATTTGTGCCACTGCCCCTCCCGTGTGAAGGCTTAACTATTTCTTTTAGAAATAACGTCACCCACAGAGTGGGTTAACAATGGGTTGCTGCACTGCACTACAATGGGTTACTGCACAGCACTACACACTATATGGTGCTTTTCGGGTTTTCTAACACACTCCAAACACTTTTGTAGAAACAGAAAGTGCCACAGAATGGCTTAAGTATTTCTTTTAAAAATAACGACACCCACAGAGTGGGGTAACATTTGGTTACTGCACTGCACTACACACTATATGGCATAACAATGAGTTACTGCACCGCACTACACACTATATGTTGCTTTTCTGTTTGTTTGGCGACTGACGCTGCGACTATTTCTTTAACCACTTCCCATCCGGGCCATTTACCCCCTTCTTGACCAGGCCTAATTTTGCAAATCTGACATGTGTCACTTCATGTGGTAATAACTTTGGAACGCTTTTACTTTTCCAAGCCATTCATAGATTCTTTTCTTGTGACACATTGTACTTTGTCTTAATGGTAAATTTGAGTCAATATATTTTACCTTTATTTATAAAAAATCCCAAATTTACTGAAAATTTTTTAAATATTCATTTCTCTGCTTTTAAGTTGCATAGGGATATCTAATAAAATTGTTATTAATGAACATTCACCATATGTCCACTTTATGTTGGCATAATTTTGGAAATGTAATTTTATTTTTTGAGGACGTTAGAAGGCTAGAATTTTAGATGTATTTTTTAAGATTTTCATGAAAATTTCCAATAGTTAATTTTAAAGGACCTTTGCAGTTCTAAAGTGACTTTGAGGGGCTTAAATAATAGAAACCTCCCATAAATGAACATATTTTAGAAACTACAGCCCCCAATGTAATCCAAACTGATTTTTACAAAGTTTGTTAACCCTTTAGATTTCCCACAAGAATTAAAACAGAAGGAAGGTAAAATTTAAAAATATTTTTTTTGCAGATTTTCAATTTTTAATTCATTTTTCCTATAAGATAGCAAGGGTAAACCGCAAATCAAACCTGAATATTTATTTTCCTGATTCTAAAGTTTGCAGAAACACCCTATATGTGGTTGTAAACTGCTCTGTGACCGGAAGTAATGAGAGGGAGATAGTACAAGCATTTGTGATGGCTTTGACAGCTTGTCAGAGTGATCAAAAGCCTGGAGGCCAGTAAAAAAAGGTCTCAGGTTAAAGCTCCATGTTCTTGGCTGTCAGGAGGCAGCTGAGTCATGGAGCTTCTATGTACAGGTGCTGCACACAGGGGGCAAAGCTCAAGGACGTTTTAAAACGTCCATTCAGAGATAGAGATCCACTACCAGGACGTTTATAGTCAATGGGCAGACTGGAAGTGGTTAAAATGAACAAGCTGACAAACACGGCTTAACTATTTTTTTGGCAAATCAACTTCATCGAGGAAGTTAGTTAACAAAGCAGCAATACAGACTATATGCCGCTTTTCTGTTTGCTTGGCGACTGACACTGTGACTATTTCTTTAAAATGTACAAGCTGCCAATCACCGATTACATTTTTATTCCCAAACACAACCCAAAAGATATATATATTTTTTTGTATGTGCCCCAAACAGGGCCGGCGCCAGCACCCGGCATACCCGGGCAAGTGCCAGGGCCCACTGCTTCTAGGGGGGCCCAGTGTGTGCCAAGAGGGGAGGGCTGGGGCCCTGGCACTCCCCATCCCGATCCCTGAGGAGTATACACACGTTCTGCAGGATGCGGTGATGTCACTTCTCTAAGGGAGCGTGTTTGATAGTAGAAGAGAAGGAGGGGGGGCATGTTGAATATTTGCATAGAGGCGTGGTTATGTGATGTAACCACGCCCAACACATTTGAGCTGCTGTCAGGGGGAGGTGTAGAGCTGAAGGAGAGGAGCTGGGCACCCGGAGCTGTGCTTCCCCGGGCTGTGGAGCTATAAGAGCACCAGGTAGGAGTCTGATCCACCCTGCTGGACTGTGACCCGGAGGACCCCTCTGCCGGACAGTACATGGTGGGGAAGGGGTCATTATACTGTGTATGGGAGCCACTGAGGGGTAATTATACTGAGAGAGGGCCCCTAACACAGTATAATGACCCCAGAGCCCCCCCATAAAGTATAATGACCCCCAGTGTCCCCCCATTCAATATAAAAACTCCAGTAGCACAGTAGCACCCCATACAGTATAATGACCCCCTGTGGCCCCCACACACTGACTATAATGACCCCCAGTGCCCCCTATTCTGTATAATGACCACCAGGTATAATACACCGGGTAGCAGTCTGATCCACCCTGCTGGACTGTGACCCTGAGGACCCCTCTGCTGGACAGTACATGGTGGGGGAGGGGTCGTTATACTGTGTGAGGGGTCCACTGGGGGGTAATTATACTGAGGGAGGCCCCTAACACAGTATAATGACCCTTAGTGCCCCCCCATTCAATATAAAAACTCCAGTAGCACCCCATACAGTATAATGAACCCCTGTGGCCCCCACACAGACTATAATGACCCCCAGTGCTCCCTATTCTGTATAATGACCCCGAGTGACACCCATACAGTATATTGTCTCCCAGTACCCCCTCCATACAGTATGACCCCCACTGCAGTTTAACTGCTGAATACTTTGTGCAAAATACCACACAGGGGCCCATTGTGTCTTTATCGCCCAAGGGCCCGCATGAGCCTGAAGCCGGCCCTGGCCCCAAACAAGGCTTTGACCCTGTTACTGCACTGCAACAAGGAACACAAGTGGTGCTTCTTTGAATAAAGCACCCCAAAACAGCCTTTAAAACTGAGTGCAGTATGTAACAGGCTAACACCAATGCCCAGTCACTGCTGCTCAGTGTAACAGAATTGCGATTTCCCTGCCTGATATTCCCCTATTGATTCTGTGTAAAAATCCTCATTGTGTAAAAATCTATCATTTCCCTGCAGTTCTGATTATCTATCCCTGACTCCTCAAACTTCTTTCTTTTCTTTAACAAGGTTTTGCTATCACTTTCCCTAGCGTTCCTCACGTCTGTCCCTGCAAGTCTAATGGAAAATGGCTGAATCGAGGAGTGCAGGGATATTTATTGGGCTGACATCACAGGACCTGGCTGGCTGCTAATTGGCTAAATGTCTGCATGTGATCGCATTGTGGGTGTTTCCTTCTTTCTCCCAGAGTTCTTTGCCCCATGTCATGCCATGTGCTTGCAGCCATTTTAGGAAATAAAAAAGACGATTTGTTACCACAAATCACTAGGAAATTTGACTTTGTTGCGAATCGAATTTTTCCTGAAATTCGGATCTAATTCCACTTCGTCAGATTTGATTCGCTCATCTCTAGTATTAGCAAACAGCATGTTCAAAAACACAATGTGCTATCAAATGTTTGGTGCTTTTTCATTAGAAAGCTTCCAAAAATTGTTCTGTAGCAGATGGTGTTTAAACACACATAGTATTATCAGGAAAAAAAACAATGGCTTGCAGGGACCAAATGTTCAAAAATGATGCCTTAATGGGGCCAGATCCCTGCCCATGTTTATGCACATATACATGTTACTGTCATAAAAACAAGTGGCCTCTTCTGCACAAGTGTCCAAAAATTATGTGTTAATGGAGGCAGAATACTTGCCCTTATTTATACATACATCTGATAATTGTCAAAAGAAGCTGTGGCTTGTTCTGAACAAGCCTGGAAAATGTATCTTTTTTTTAACTGGATGCAGCAGCAGTGCAGTGTGGATTTAGAAAGGGTAGGGTAATAGTGGCATTTGGCCATAACAGTATGGAACAGACAATACAGTATATGTGTGTGTGGATGTTTAGGTGGAGTAGCAATAGTAATGCCCTCTGTATAGTGGTAATGATAGTGGCAGTAAACGTAATGGATGCAGCAGTACAGGGGTTAGCAGCAAGGAGCAGCAGCTGTAGTGGCTGCAGTGAGGTGATTGATGTTTTTGATTTGACATTGGTACTACTGAACTACAGGAGGGTGTGAGGATAGAGCATTATATGTACCTGCCACTACAAAATGGATTGTGTACTGGCACTACTATGGGGGAAGTGGAGGAAAGCTGGGAGCATAATATACTGGCACTACAGGGGAACATTATATGCTGGCACTAAATGGGGGACATAAGATATATATATATATAATATACTGGCATCACAGGAGGAGATTACATACTGGCACAACAGGGTGGGACAGATAAGCATGATATACTTGCATTATGGTAGGAACATTATATATAAATTGGAACTACAGGGGGACCATTATATACTGGCACTACAGGGAGAGCATTATATACTGACTATAGGGGAGATGGTGGAGCATTATGTACTGACACTACAGCAGGATATGGGGAATTTTTATATATACTGGCACTGTCTGGTGATAGAGGAGCATTACCTATACTAACACTATGGGGAGAGAATTATATATAGTGGCATTACTTGGGGGGGGCAGAGGAACATTATATATACTGGCACTAAAGGGATGGGAGCATTATACAAACTGGCACTTCAGGGTACAACATTATACATACTGGAACTACAGAAGGACATTATACTTACTGGCACTACAGAGTGCATTATAATGCAGGAGCTCTACAGGGGAATCATAACTGTAGGGATAATTAGAACTACAGCAGGCACTCCAGGAGGCATTATAAAGCTTGGAGCATTATCATAGTATCATTACTACTGGAGGTACTCTTGGCATTATTATTATTATTGGGCACAATACGGACTTTTAGAATATATAGCTATAGCTCTTTCTTTAAATATGCAAATTGTTATAATTTTTTTTTCTTTAAAATATTTATTGAATTTCATATACAAATATAGAATATATAAAATATTACAAATTCATTTCCTTTTCTTGTTTCCCCCCAAAAACCCACCCCCCCACCCCAAGAAGCAGAGCACGCAAAAAAAAAAGACTAATCCACTAATCCGTATTTCTACCCATCTTCATTATTCCGTATCCAAGGACCCCAGATCTTAACAAACTCATTTGATCTTTTACCTATCTTTTTATAGTATGATTTGTCATATGTAACTGTCTTTTGAATACTCTTTTTATATTCGTTAATATCAGTTAATATCAGGTGCATTTTTATCCATCCAATGTCTTACAACCGACAGTCTAGCTAGAAACAATAATCTACAAGCAATTGTGGCCTTATTTTCAAATTTTCCTGCCACTCCCAAGATCATATACATAATATCATTTGGAAATTCAATACCGATTATAGTTTTTACCAGATCATATACATGCTTCCAGTATTCCTGAATCTCGGAACAACCCCAGATCAAGTGATTAAAGTCTGCCTGATCGTTCTTACATTTAGGGCAGACATCCTCTATAGTTTGTCTCATCTTTTCTTTAAAGAACTTAGGTGATAAATATACCCTATAAATGATTTTCCACTGAATAATCCTCTGATTAGGATTAATAGAGGCCCTAGATACATTAATCAATATTTCCTCCCATACTTTGGACAAATCAAATCCCAACTTATTTTCCCACTTTCTCCTATAATATTCATTATGTCCATCATATAAATTATTATGCAATATTTTATACATTTTACCCAACTTCCCTTTCTTCTCTATATTCTTTGTGCATATTCCATCCAAAACTTCATTATATGTGACCCTATGTTTTTCTCTATCCCGAACAGTTATATATGCATACCGCACCTGTATATACAGTACAGACCAAAAGTTTGGACACACCTTCTCATTCAAAGAGTTCTCTGTATTTTCGTGACTATGAAAATTGTAGATTCACACTGAAGGCATCAAAACTATGAATTAACACATGTGGAATTATATACTTAACAAAAAAGTGTGAAACAACTGAAAATATGTCTTATATTCTAGGTTCTTCAAAGTAGCCACCTTTTGCTTTGACTACTGCTTTGCACACTCTTGGCATTCTCTTGATGAGCTTCAAGAGGTAGTCACCTGAAATGGTATTCCAACAGTCTTGAAGGAGTTCCCAGAAATGCTTAGCACTTGTTGGCCTTTTGCCTTCACTCTGCGGTCCAGCTCACCCCAAACCATCTCGATTGGGTTCAGGTCTGGTGACTGTGGAGGCCAGGTCATCTGGCGTAGCACCCCATCACTTTCCTTCTTGGTCAAATAGCCCTTACACAGCCTGGAAGTTTGTTTGGGGACATTGTCCTGTTGATAAATAAATGATGGTCCAACTAAACGCTAACCAGATGGAATAGCATGCCGCTGCAAGATGCTGTGGTAGCCATGCTGGTTCAGTATGCCTTCAATTTTGAATAAATCCCCAACAGTGTCACCAGCAAAGCACCCCCACACCATCACACCTCCTACTCCATGCTTCACGGTGGGAACCAGGCATGTAGAGTCCATCCATTCACCTTTTCTGAGTCACACAAAGACAGGTTGGAACCAAAGATCTCAAGTTTGGACTCATCAGACCAAAGCACAGATTTCCACTGGTCTAATGTCTATTCCTTGTGTTCTTTAGCCCAAACAAGTCTCTTCTGCTTGTTGCCTGTCCTTAGCAGTGGTTTCCTGGCAGCTATTCTACCATGAAGACCTACTGCACACAGTCTCCTCTTAAGAGTTGTTGTAGAGATGTGTCTGCTGCTAGAACTCTGTGTGGCATTGACCTGGTCTCTAATCTGAGCTGCTGTTAACCTGCGATTTCTGAGGCTGGTGACTCGGATGAACTTATCCTCCGCAGCAGAGGTGACTCTTGGTCTTTCTTTCCTGGGGCGGTCCTCATGTCAGCCAGTTCCTTTGTAGCGCTTGATGGTTTTTGTGACTGCACTTGGGGACACTTTCAAAGTTTTCCCAATTTTTCGGACTGACTGACCTTCATTTCTTAAAGTAATGATGGCCACTCGTTTTTCTTTACTTAGCTGCTTTTTTTCTTGCCATGATACAAATTCTAACAGTCTATTCAGTAGGACTATCAGCTGTGTATCCACCTGACTTCTGCCCAACACAACTCATGGTCCCAACCCCATTTATAAGGCAAGAAATCCCACTTATTAAACCTGACAGGGCACACCTGTGAAGTGAAAACCATTTCAGGTGACTACCTCTTGAACCTCATCAAGAAAATGCCAAGAGTGTACAAAGCAGTAATCAAAGCAAAAGGTGGCTACTTTGAAGAACCTAGAATATAAGACATATTTACAGTTGTTTCACACTTTTTTGTTAAGTATATAATTCCACATGTGTTAATTCATAGTTTTGATGCCTTCAATGTTAATCTACAATTTTCATAGTCATGAAAATACAGAAAACTCTTTGAATGAGAAGGTGTGTCCAAACTTTTGGTCTGTACTGTACCTAAACCAAAGCAGTGAATCCTGTCCAAACTTCTTTATCACAGTATCATATTCTAAAATTTTACCATATACAAATAATTTGTTGTACTCTATTAACACCCTTATTTTGCCAATAATTATTTTTGTTTGACTCTTCAAGCTCCTTAAAGTGTGGGTTCCCCCAGATTTGTGTGTAACGGACACTTGTCCCAACTCCAAATATTTTTTTCAACTTATTCCATACCTTAACATAACAAATAATATATGTAGCCTTATCCTTTACCCCACGTTCTCTTTCCAAATATGAAATGATGTCAGACATATCCCAGTGATTACTACCTAATATATACCTAAATACTAGAGAATTTTCTGCCCTTATTCTCTGTACATGATGTGAGAGGAAATACAGATCAAACTTTGGGAGACCAAAACCACCTCTCCCCTCCTTCCAGCAAAAGACATCATATTTTGCCCTTGGGTGCTTGCCACCCCAAATCAGTGAATTAAGTAATACCTCAATCTTTCCAAACCATTTGGGGCCTATCCACACTGGTGATGCGGATAGTATATATATGAGCTGTGGTAACACCACCATTTTAATTAAGGCGATTCTGTCTGCCATGCCTAAAGGTAATCGCACCCATATATCTATTTTTCTTTTAAGTTGTTTAATGTAGGGCTGGAGATTTATTTTTAATATATTCCCTAGGGTTCTTATTTATCATGATTCCTAAGTATTCCATCTCCTCATTCCCCTGTAGGGTCCTAAGCCTATCTATCCCATGATCTGGACTATCTTCTAGAGGAAGTAATGAAGATTTGTCCCAATTGACTGCTAGACCAGACAGGGCCCCAAACTGCTCAAATTTATCAACTATGTGAGGTATTACTTCCCCGGGGTTGCATACAAACATTAAAAGGTCATCCGCATATAAGCAAATTTTATCCCTACTTCCTTTAACTCCAAATCCCTTTATTTGATCATTATTTCTCAAACAGATAGCAAGGGGTTCTAGGAAAAGGGAGAACAGCATTGGGGAAAGGGGACACCCCTGTCTCGTTCCCCTGGATGGGTGAAAACTATCCGTCAGGTTCCGATTAATAAGTAACCTAACCGAATGATTTTTATATAGAAGTTTTACCCAGCCTACAAAGTAGCTCCCAATTCCAAAGAACTCAAGAACTTTCGAGAGATATCCCCACTCCACCCTGTCGAACGCCTTAGTGGCGTCGATCGACAGGATGGAGCGGGGACCGTCTCCTTCAAACTGCATGTTAAGAAGAACCCTCTCAATGGCATCGTGGGTGGATCGTCCCGGTATGAAACCATTCTGGTCCTCATTGACCATCTCTCCAATCACTCCCGCCAACCTGATGGCCAAAACTTTGGCCACCAGCTTGGCGTCGACATTGATCAGGGAGATCGGCCTGTATGCCTCTACTTCAAGAGGGTCCTTGTTCTTCTTAGGTATTAAGGCTATCATTGTCTCGCCCATTGAAACAGGGAGGGAGCCGTCCTTCCAGGATTCATTAATTAGTTCCAATAGTACTGGGAGAAGTATGTCACCATAGGACCTGTAGACCCCCAACGGGATTCCATCAGGTCCCGGCGCAGATGATTTAGGGCTATCTTTGACTGCCTTCTGTATTTCATCTAGGCATATACATTCATTTAATTTACCCAACTTCTCAGTTGAAACTACAGGAGGATTTAGAGACCCAAGGAATTCCTCTATAATTACATTATTTCCAGTCCTCTCTGAACTATAAATTTCCGTAAAGTGTTGGCAGAAGACCTTTTCTATCTTCTTTGGGTCCCTAACTATATGTCCTGATTTATCAGTTATAGCCAATATACTCTTATTCTCCCCTTGTGCTCTAAGAATATTTGCTAGTAATTTATTGGGAGAACCCCCTATATGTGTATTTTGCCTTCTAAAGGCTCTAACATGCTCCGCTTTCTCTATCGACATCTGGGAATATATTTCTTGCATTTCCCTTAGTTCCCTCAGGGCTTCTTCGGACGGGTCCCTACCTAAATTATCCTCACAGTATTGGATTTTCCTTTTAATTTCATCCTCATTCTTTCTTAGTTTTTTCTTATAATTTGTAATTTCTTTACAATAGACACCGCTTAAAAAGGCCTTCAATGTATCCCAAATTGTTTGGATAGGGGCAGAACCTCTATTTATTTCTATGAATTCCAATATGAGGTTCCTAATTTCAACTTTATCCCCAATAACATCTACCCAGTGAGGGTTAATCCGAAAGAGCCTGGATCCTAGGGATCCCAAGTTTCCTATTACCAAATTGATACTCAGGGGGTCCATGATCTGACAGGACCTTAGTTTCATAATTTATTTTCCCCAGGTACGGTAGGAGCTCCCTATTACATAGGCATAGGTCAATACGTGAACAGGCTAAATATGTAGCACTAAAACAAGAGTAAAATCTTCTCCCAGGATTTCTTTCCCTCCATGGGTCCATCCATCCCATCTCACTCACAAACCTAGCCAGCGGGGTAAGAGACCCAGGCACCCTATCTGTAGCACTTATCCTGTATATTTCTGGGTTAAGAGTACAATTAAAATCACCAGTCATGATACAGGGAAGATGCTCCAATGTTTGCATAAATTCTACCAACCTTATTAGGACATCTGACGAGAAGGGGGGGGGATGTAGAAGAAAGCCATTATCATTTCTAATCCTTCAAATCTGCCATGTAAAAATACAAAACGTCCCCTATCATCTATCCAATGTTTATAAATCTCATGCTTAATACTGTTATGTACCAGGACTGAGACCCCAGAGGAATATGAAGATAACACAGAATGGAATTGCGTCTGGGCCCAAGCTCTATTTATAGTATATATAGATGATTTAACTAAGTGGCTTTCAAGGATGCAAACCACCGCGGGAAGATGTTTTTTAATAACATCAAACATGGCTGTCCTCTTAGTCCCCTCCCCCAATCCCTGCACATTCCAGGTCACGATTCTCATAGTCTAAAAAAAAGAGTAAAACAAAAAAAAAAAAAAAGAAAGAAAAACACACATATCCTTCTTTCCGTGAACTTTTGAATTTTTTCGGTGAGCTCCTTGTTTGTCTCTTTAATATAATTCATATTTATTTTAAGCTCCTCCACCTCCTTAGTTAATACAGGTAAATATGTCTCTACAGTCCTCAGCCTCTCCCAGGTCCTATTAGAGTCATCTCTGATTTTCATGATGTCAGCTTTGAGGTACCCTATTTGCTGCAAAGTCTCGAGTATAGCCTTATTACAATTCTGGACCTCCTTAAGAATATTGTCCAAAATTGGGGCATGGTTCTCTTCTGCCTCCTCCAATCCTCCTCCTCCTTCCTCCTGTGGTGCAGAGTGTCCAGAGCCGATTGATATATCTAACTCTTTTGTTTGAGGTTGAGGTTTCTGTGCTCGGGTTTTAACATTATCTGCAGGAGATTTTAGATATTTGTCCAGCTTGTGAGTCTGTTTACTGTCCAGGAGCTGACCTGGACCTCCTGATTTGCGAGTCTGCTTAGTCCCCCTGTTAGACATCCTTTAGCCATATAGCCTCGCCCTTCTAGGTTACCCCACTCAGGCAGCTACAGATTTACAGTCAGGATTCCTAGAAGAGAAAGCAACATAGTAGATATCTCCCTGCTTCTCCTCAGTATCACAAAAACAAGAAGAAAAGCTGCAAAGTTTATCTCACATTCGCTGACTTCAACACTCTGGTATAACAGTTTTCCACTTCTCTCTGTTGAAATTTCCAGTGCACCTCCTCAGGTCAAGATGCACACAAACTGGAAAGACAATTACATATAATACCTGGCATGAGAGTCAAAACTACTCATATAATCCACTTCCATACATACTGGTATAGCTGGGGCCATTAATTCCAATACCCCAAGTCCTCAGCCAATCCTGCTCAGGGGGGGCTATACAAATGGCAGCCCAGTCCACATGTTCACTCACCCCCTTCATGTAACTTTCTCCCATGGGAAGTTGCAGTCTCTGCCTTGCTGAGCCGGGGATCCCACTGCACAGTGGGACCAACCAGAATTTTTCTTTTTTCTGGACAACTTATCCCAAAATTATGGACAGCCAGCATTTTTTACGGACAAATTGGAAAACCATAATGAATGATGAAGATTATAAGTAATCCATGTCTATATCTCAATGTACTGATAAGGATTCATTACCAGCATTTACTTTGAGAGGTAGAATCATGATAGTCACCACCAAAATAATGTAGTCAAGAACCACCAGCCTCAAAAAAATCACGGACACATCAATTTTTTTTCACGGACACAGGAAAAAAAGTCACCTATTTTTACGGACTGTCCAGAAATTTCTGGACAGTTGGCAACCCTGCCACTGCAGCGTGCACCGTGCTGCACAGCGTCTCCCCGTGACCAGGAGAAGGAGGCCCCAGGCCAGGCCCCCTGCTTCTTCCGGCCGGCCGGGACGCCACCTCCAGTCCGCCGGCCTCCCGCAGTCCGCATCCCGCTAGGCACCACCCCCAGCCCACTCATCTTCTGACCGGGGCCTCCGGCAGCCTTCAGCCGAGGTACGATACCCACACTAGGGAAAGCAAGGGTAGGATTCCGGGCCACAGCTGGGTATGGAGGTGGAGGGAGGAGACAAGCGGCAGGAGCAGACGGCCTATGTCATGCCGTCACGTGATCCAAGATATATAACATCCAAGATGTTATAATTAGTTCCCTATTTTGTGTTGGATTATCTAATATATAAAGCTGAGTGTATTTGTATGTGTGTGTCCGCTAAAGGAATCCGCACCGTCGCAGCTACGATCACGAAATGTGGCACAAAGGTACATCAGTTGTCCGGGAAGGTTTTAGAATGGGTCTCAGCTCTGCAGGACGTACTGTTCCTCAGATATTCCCAAAAAATGCATTGGCCAATAGAAGCCTGGTCACGTGACCCTTATCAGCCAATAGAAGCTCACAGGCAGTTAGTCTCCACACACACCATGTTTCCATAACAACCTAGCCAGTTCACTGCTGTAGGTCTGCTTTAAAGGGGCACAGCGCTGTGGATGACACTGTTAAAGCGATATTCCGGTTACCATAAATATAACTTATGTTTTAGACTAACTCATCATCAATCATTACCTAATATAATGTAAATTTCACATATTTACCATTCAGTAGTAATAAAAGATGTTTTCTGCCAAAGCTACCCACCTTCCTCCTAAATTACTATGGCATCAACCTGTAATTCAGGCCACCTTCAAAAGAAGGACTTAAAAGCCCCACCCCCAGGTCCCACAAAGTCACACCCCCGACTCAGTCAGGCCATGCCTCTTCCACACTGCATTTGACCGGAATTGAAAAAATGAAGGTAAAAATCAACTTCTGTCAGCTGCAGGGGAGGGAGGGAGGGTGACTTTCTCCCTGCAGCTCATGCTCAGACTGCACAGTGCTGCTGTCTGAGAGTGAGCTGTTCAAAAGGACATCCTTGTGTCCATCCAGGCCCTGCGCATGACAGAGGACAGGGAGTCTGAAAGCCAGACTGTCCAGCCTCCCCCCAACGTGAAGCCGTGCCACTGGTCCCCATGATGCCACACCCCTAAACATGAGGCCACGACCCTGTTTCCGTGAAGACACAGAGGAGAAGCTGTCTGAGTGTGAGCTACTGAAAGGGTGGACATCCCTGTGTCTGTCCAGGCCCTGCGCTGGACGGTGGACAGGGAGTCTGAAAGCCAGACTGTCCAGCCTAAAACCGGACCTCTGGCCACCCTAGGGGCAGGCTGATGTTAGGGTGGCCAGATGTCTGGCTTTTAGGCTGGACAGTCCAGTTTTCCGGCTACCTGTTCTCCGTCCAGCGCAGTTCCCGGACAGACGCAGTGATGTCCACCTTTCAGTAGCTCACGCTCAGACAGCTTCTCCTCCGTGTCTTCACGGAGCCAGGGGGCGTGGCCTTATGTTTAGTGGTGTGGCTTCATGGGAACTAGGGGTGCTGCTTCACGTTTGGGGGAATGGCCGGTGAGGTCCGGCTTTCTGGGGTGAAGACAGTGGCCACCTTAGCTGCTGTGGTGGTCACAGTTAAAGGGGAGAGCGCTGTGGATGTTTCTTTTAAGGGGTGGGCTGCGGTGGAGGTCACTGTTAAAGGGGCGGGCACTGTAGAGGTCACTCTCGATATCTTTTAATGACACACCCAAACATTAAATGAAATAAATTAAATATACCCGGGCGAAGCTGGGTCCTTCAGCTAGTTTTATTATATAATATGTATATTTTCAAGTCAATGGGGTGATAATGGTGATGGTGTTGGTTGGTGTGGGAATTTTTTTTCTTATGTGTTTTTTTAAATATATTTCTGCTACAAAAAGACCTTTGAAGAACACTGACTTTTTTTATTTTGTACATTTTCCTTTTTTCCCTTTTATTTGTATTTTATTTATTTTGTATTTACATTTTTTTCAATCACTTTATTTTTAAAATATATTTTTGCCACATAATATTTCCCCTAAGAGGTCATAAAAAGACCATTGGGGGAAAGTGAATAATTTTATTTTGCACTTTTTCCTTTATATTTTTTTCTTTTACTTGTATTTTATTTTATATTTTTAAATATATTTTTGCCACACAATATGTCCCCCAAGAGGTCTTAAAAACATCAGAACAGTCCTGGCTGTACTGGATTTATCACAGATCTAATGGATGAGGGTCTGTGATAAATACTGGATTTATCACAGACCTAATGGATGAGGGTATCCTGCATTGTTCACTCTTGATGCCTTTGATAATGTGAGATGGGCCTGTTGGATCTGGTATTGGACAGGATGGGATTTGCCAGTCATTTCAGAACATTACTGAAACATATATATCACCATCCGCAAGCTAGAATCTACACCACTGGCTTTCTGTCCCCCCCTTTTTGGCTATTCAAGGGAACGAGGCAGGGATCGGGATTTATCCCAATATATTTCTACCTCTCACTCTTTAAAGGACTTAAAGTAGAAAACATTGAGATTTTTCGGGGATGACATTATGTTATTTCTCTCTGACCCGATACATACCACCCCTCAGATATTGAGTTGGTTAACAGACTTTGAAACATACTCTGGATATAGACTTAATATTTCTAAGTGTGAGCTCCTAGGGTTGGGGGGTAAGTCGCTTTTACATCACCCGACAAAACAGATAACTATGAGCTCAGAGAGCATACGCTACTTAGGGATTAAGATAGGTAGGTCACCCTCTTCCCTTTACAATCTAAACCTCCCACTGCTTATTAATCGCATTAAATCTGACCTGTTGAAATGGTGCAATCTTATTTAAATATGCTACAGTAGGCAGGTGTGCCCTGATAAAGATGTTTTGCTTTGCTAGACGTTTATATCCCTTAGAAACTATACCAATATTTTTAAGGCATACTGATATAAATCATCTACACTCTAACTTTCAATCTTTCATGTGGTCAGGTAAAAAACTTAGGAGAGCGTTCTCGTTCTACAATTTGGCTTGCATTTTCCACCGTATCAGAGATTGGGCCAATGATATGTCTCACTATTCCAACCTGGTGTTGGAGAGACAGTTGGTTTCTCCTTGCTTTAGTGCATTCCAAATGGGTCTGTCTTCCTCCCCACATTAAGGGTTCTTTGCTCATTAGGCATGCTTTGGTCATGTGAAAAGTACTCCAACAGGCATTTAAATTGTCCTACCAATGTTCTAAATATATGCCTCTATGGTGTAATTGGGACTTTCTGGGAGGTCAGAGTGTCTTTTTCACAAAGTTGCATAGGAGGGGCATTAATAAATTGCAAGATCTTCTCCGCACTGAAGAGATGCGATGGCTAACCTATGCAGAACTTAAAGACAGCTTCCAACTTCAAGGGTCACACGCCTTTCAATATCACCAAATTATTTCTGCAGTCTAAAACTTCAGAACATATTTGATGTTTAGACAGATTTAAAAAAAAAAAAAAAAAAAAAAACAGTCTATTTTATATGCTATATTGAAGAGTAGACTGAGTCTAGTGAACCCAACAGTGGTGTATAGGAAACGGAAGGCATGGATAGATAGTCCAAATGTGACTAGTTATATACTAAATGGTATTGGAGACTTTAGATGTTACATTTGAATATATCACATATGACAATATATGTCTTTACTTTAGTACCCGCTGATCAGGCCTCTGACAGACTCATTGCTTGCGGAAGTGTGATGAACCCAGATCTGATTTATTTCACGGATTGTGGTCCAGCTCATGTATTCAGCCCTTTTGAAAGCTAGTTGGGGAATTGATTAATTCACCTAGTGGATACCAAAGTTCTATTGGCCCCATTGAAACACTGTTTCACAGTATTCAAGGAGTAGAGGCTTTGTCTACATCAGGGGTGCACAACCCATGCATGCGGCCCCCGGAGCCGTGGTTTGCGGCCCCCGTCCTGCTAAGCAGAAACACAGCTGATCACAGGATCAGCTGTGTTTCGGCCTGAAGCGCCGCACAGGGATACAGGATTACAGCTTCTGCACTGGAGCAGGACGGGTCTCCGGCTGTGGGTGAGAGCTGGTAAGCCAAGGAGACTTTATCAGCGCTTCTGCCTTCTCCTCTACGAGCGCTCTGCAGTGTGAACCCGGCGATCACGTGATCGCTGGGTGTCTCGGCGACAGAGGAGCGCAGAGCTGCAGGGTCAGCAGGCAGCAGGCAGCAGGCAGGTTTCCCTGTAACTGGGGCTCCTTTGGATGCTGCAGTTACAGTGGAAATAGCACAAAAAAGTCTATTGTCTCCCAAAGGTCTTTCAGTGACCTCTTGGGGACAAATTATGTGGTGAAAATACATTAAAAAAAGTTAAAAAACTATTTTAAAAATTTAAAAACTAAATAAAAAAACATAATAAAATAGAAAGAAAATAAGAAAAGAAAAATAAAATATATGGCAAAAAATAGAGAATTATAAGAAAAAAAATAAAATACAATAAAAAGGAAAAAGTCCCACACTGTCCCGCAACAGTCTTTTTATGACCGCTTGGGGGAAATGTTATGTTGCAAAAATATATTTAAAAAAAATTAGAAAATTCTAAAATAAATAAATAAATAAAATAAAATACAGATACAATAAAAAGGACATTAAAAAAGAAAAAATAAATAAAATACAAATAAAAGAAAAAATAAAAAGGAAAAGTGTTCATTGTCTTCCAACAGTCTTTTTATGAGCTCTTGTGGGACATATTATGTGGCAAAAATATATTTTAAAAATAAGTAATAAACCAATTATTTAAAACATACAATAAAATATTAATAAAATACAAATAACAGTAAAAAATAAAAAGGAAAGTGCAAAATTTAAAACAGTGATAGTGTCCTCCAAGGTCTTTTAAGGACCTCTTGGGGGACATATTATGTAGCATAAATATAAAATAATTAAGTTAAAAAAGAAAACAACCACACTAACCAAAACTGTTACCATCACCGGCCCATTCACGTGAAACTATACATATTATATAACAAAACAGCACAGCTATAGTAACTTTTCCCCCAACAAAACAGCACAGCTATAGTAACTTTTCCCCCAAATAAAACTACTAAAAAATAAATTATAAGGCCCTATGTGTCACGTAAAAATTTGTTGCAAAAAATATTTTGGTAGTCCAACAAATAAGATATTTATAACCGTTTGAACCACCGTGTGCGCTAAATCACAAAAAAGTGTCTGGTCATTAAGGCCACAAAGGCCTTTTCAGGTAGGGTCATTCAAGTGATAAACAATAAGCACTCTCCCCACTAGCAAGGTAAAGTGCTTACTGGTAACTGCAGGGCGCCTATAACTGGGGATAGGAAAGCACTGATTTATGAATAGGAGGCAAGGAGGAAATGTTGCCACTTTTCTGGTAAAAATGATTTTTAACAAGTTCCCGCAGCATGACCCCAAAATAGAAGATTCAGAATTACCTGCTCCCCATCGCTATGGCCCTCTGTGCTGCCCCCATTTTCTGGTCCCTGCATTGTTTACACCTGGCAGTGCATAGCCATGGTCACATACACCACTCCAGTCAATGACTGGCTTCAGAAGTAACACGCTGCTTGTGGCCATATCACAGCGTCAGCCAGTCATTGGCTGGAGTGGTCTATAACCGTATCCATGCACAGGGGGGGCAGTGTGAAGGACTGGAGCGGTGGGGAGTAGGTAAGTATAACTCTTCAGTATTGGAAACAAGTCTTCATAGGAAGGCTCATGTCTCATATCTGGCGGTATAACTGTGCAGCTGATCAGTCGATAAACAAGGAATTGCTCGTTTGGTGGTTAATTTGCATATTTTATCAGGATGAAAGATGTAGGATTTTCTGCAGCACATCTCCGTGTGTAATCAGGGATGGGTTACCATTAATCAATATAACTAAATGAAGGCGGAATGACTATGATAGTGAGCATTCCTTCCCAGTCACTTTGCACTGGCTTTTGTAATAGGCCGATTTTTTTTATTTGCGACCCCTTGAAATAGAGCGATGTGACAATGTGGCCCCCAGACCAAAAAAGGCTGTGCACCCCTCGTCTACACCTACAGCCCATTTGCTCTCCTTAGCCCATACTATTATTATAACAGCTGTTACAACCCACACTCAGGTGATAGAATATCTTAAAAAAACTAATTTTTCTGGAATACAGAGAAACTAAACATCATAAAGAATACACCTCTAAAAGCTTCTTTAGAAAGTGGCGTATGCTTTTAGAATCTCAATTTCCTGTCCCAGAAATATACGCCATTATCTACCATATGAGGACACGCAATGGTATTTGAGGGAGAAAAAAAAGAGGCACACTGAGGTCACTACAGGTTTGAAGCAACCCTTTCATTTTAGGCAATAGCGATGAGGAGGAGGTGTATAGGTATTTATTTATGCCCTTACTATGACCTAACTATGCTATTACCTTTAAGGGAAACAATGACCAACTTCTGTTAATCATAGAATATAACAAAAGAGGGTCCAGAGTAGAGATGAGCGAATCATTAAAAAAATTATTCGCCGAACATTTGCCGAAGTTTTCCTAAGATTCGTATATTCGACGAATAGATTCGTTGTATTTGCGTACAAAATATACGTTATTATGTGCTATTAGCGAACATTCGCGCACTAATTAGAAGACGTACGCATGAGCGTACAAATAGTGTACGAATCCTCAGCGTACTATTGTCTACGCGATTACGTAATACGCAGGCGTGCACTCAGAGGCAGAGCGAATATTCGAAAATGGCATCCAGGCGATCCTCATCATTTAGCTCTGAAGAGCTGAAATTCCTGATCCGGCTGATGGACAGAGAGGATTACGATGGCACACACCGCCATCCAAACCAGCATAAGAAGGAGGTGATCCAGCAGGTGATCCAAGGCCTGCACCATCGTTTCCACACCGTGTGGACCCCGGGCCAGATCCAGCGGAAATGGTCCGATCTGAAATTCAAATGCCCAGAGCGGCTTAATGAGATCCACGCAGAGATATGGCAGGGTGAGTAACAAAATAAGTAAAAACATGTAAAAAAATTAGTGTACTGTATTGTATATATACCAGCAGTCACTGCGAATAATGAAAAAAGTATAGAAGGACAACGTGGTCGTGCATAGTGCGCTGTAGTAATTTTGTTTCATGCTAGGAACGCCTCTAACGCCTCTAACGCTCAACCCAAACAACTTAAGTGAAGGTATTCTAGTCATTATTGTTAATGGTGCTGGGCATTCTCCCGTTTGTGTCAGGCAAATGCACTAGTTCGAAAGAAAGTACCCTTATATGCCCCTTCATAGTTAGCGCTTCCTCCTCCTACACACAAAGACTTGCCCATGCTGCAGCTACTGTAAGTGGGCGATATCCAAAGTATTCCTACCACACCATGTTAACGATATAAAGAAAGTTATTGTGACGATAACGTTATCTATTGCCATAAATACCTTTTTAGACGAAAAAAATATGATATGGCCCCCTCTCACACCCATAATATCTTAATAGTAGTATGTGTTAGTATTAAAAAGATTCATCATCTAACAATTGTGTACATTTTTATGTTGCAGACCACCGTCAAGGACGGCGTCACCACTGTCGAGGCAGCCCCTGGAGTACCTGTAGCCTCTAGTAAGTGTAAAACATATTTAATTTATTTTTCATCCAAGCTACGTGGGAGTGTAGCTGCAGTAAGAGCACTAGTGGTTAGGAACGGGATCTTCCAGCCCCAAACTAATCCCATGTAGCTACAACTGTTCATTAGAGTTGAATGTAAGGCTACTTCTACACTAGCGGCAGCCCGGATCCTGCGGGTGAAGGGTCCCTCCGGATCCTTGCTGCCGCAGGTACACATGTGGTGCCAGAACCGCGCTCTGGCCCAAATTCACTGTAATGGGGGTGGCCTGCGGATCTGGCCACAGCACGTTAACCCTTGCTGGGAGGCAGCCGGAGCGAAAATACAACATGTAACTTATTTCATGATTTTTGACAGCTGCTGCACCACAGAGGAGCCGCTCTCACCGTCCTCCACCCCAGCGAGAGAGGACCCCACCTGCTCCTCCAACACCACCAGCCCAGCTACCAGAGGTAGAAGGTAGGTAAAAAAAATGTGTAATGGGTGGACCTTCTGTCTTCAAAATATGAGCTAAATGTATGTTTTATCTTTGGTAGCTCCAACAGACAGGGAGCAGTTTTCCCCTGGACCATGGGAAGACCACGCCGTTTGGGCGTCCAGTAAGTACTACAAAAGGCTCAGTCAGTACAGTATACATGTCACAGAATAAGTCGCTCCAGTACATTAAAGTTTAGATTTTTTTTGAGGGACAACCACTGTAACTCGATCATACAAACTAAGTACATAACTGTTTCCACCCCTACAGACATCCCCACTGACTTCGAAGTGGAGGCTGGATTATGGCACCTTGGCTCCAGGCTCCATGCTGCCTCCCAGCTGATTCGTGGCCTGCAGCTGGAGCTGCAAGAGATGCAGGACATGATGGCCCAACATCGGCAAAGGCCGGCATAATCTTATTTTTTTGTTCCTTTCTTTTGTTTATTATATTATTTTATTGTTAAAAAGAAGTTTTTATTTATTACTAAAATATTCTTGAAAAACCTGTGTTTTGAGTGTTTTGTTAAACCTTTAACACCTTCCTGATCCTGACATAGTGTGAAAAAGACAGAGTTTTTTCCCATGGCCATTTTCCCATATTAATGAACACAGCGGTGTCTGCCGGCCAAAGTATTACTACATTACACACACTCCTGTTCACTGATTACAATTGACAGACAGAAAAATAAAAAAGGCTTGGCTTGTTTGGGCAACAAGCCTGTACATTCTACCTTAACATAGGCAGTGAAAATTATATATGAGCTTTTTATGGCTGCCCTGGCCAGTAGTAGTAGGGGACGGGGTATATCAGCATAGAGTGATAGGTAAAATATATACAACAGACTGCAGTGGTGTATAACAATGTCTGCAAATATAACTTGTATGGGAGGCAGAGGCAGTGTAAAAAAATGTGTATTTTTATTTTTAAATAATGTAACATATATAT